>JAODAL010057283.1:0-22772 GCA_025379985.1 Phyllomedusa bahiana
TCTGCCAGTCCTGTCCAGAGTGCCAAATTAATGCCCCACGGCCACAATTCCGTAATCCCCTGATTCCACTACCCATCATTGAGGTCCCTTTCGAACGTATTGCCATGGACCTAGTAGGACCACTCCCAAAGTCGGCAAGGGGTCACCAGCACATATTAGTCGTGCTGGATTATGCCACCTGTTACCCAGAAGCCATCCCTCTTAGAAACACGTCATTCAAAGTCATTGCATGCGAACTGTTTCAGATGTTCACCAGAACCGGCATCCCTAAGGAGATCTTGACAGACCAGGGGACCCCCTTTATGTCAAAAATTACCAAGGAGCTATGTCGGCTCCTGAACATCACCATCTGCTTTACGTCAGTGTACCATCCCCAGACGGATGGCCTGGTAGAACGGTTTAACCGAACTCTGAAAGGGATGTTAAAAAAAAGTAGTTGACAAAGATGGGAAGGACTGGGACCGTCTTTTACCATACTTAATGTTTTCCATCCAAGAGGTCCCGCAGGCGTCCACGGGTTTCTCCCCATTTAAAGCTACTGTATGGTAGGCATCCCAGAGGGCTGTTAGACATGGCTAAGGAAACCTGGGAACAGGAGCAAACACCACACCGCAGTGTTATTGACCACATAGCGGATATGCAGGACAGGATTACGGCAGTTATGCCAATCGTAAAAGAACACATGCAGCAAGCTCAGGAAGCACAGGCCAGAATATACAATAGGTCTGCAAGGGTCAGTCATTTAACCAGTGATCATGTGTTGGTTTTAGTGCCAACTGTAGAGAGTAAATTCCTTGCTAAATGGCAAGGTCCCTATGAGGTTAGGAAAAAGTAAGTGAGGTAAATACAAGGTGTACCAGCCGTGAGAAAAAGCCCTTACAAATTTACCATATCAACTTACTAAAACCTGGAAGGACCGAGAGGTTCTCACGGCAGGAAGGGTGGCCAAGAGAGTATCAAGCACTGAGTTGCCCGAGGTCCGTATATCACAGTCATTGTCGGCAGTTCAGGTACAAGAGGTCAGAAAATTTTTGCAAAGAAATAGAAAGGCCTTCTCAGAAGTACCAGGTCAGACAAATGTCATTGAGCATGACATTGTGACAGACCCCGGCCAAAAGGTGAGGCTGAGGCCGTATCGGGTACCAGAAGCTCAGAGGAAAGCTATCTCGGAGGAGGTACAGAAAATGTTGTCCTTGGGACTTATAGAGAGGTCAAAAAGTGGTTGGTCAAGCCCGATAGTCCTTATCCCTAAACCTGATGGCACTCTCAGGTTTTGTAATGACTTCCGGAGGTTAAACGAGGTGTCAAAGTTTGACATCTATCCCATGCCAAGTGTGGACGAATTGATTGAACGGCTGGGCCCTGCAAGATATATTACCACCCTTGATCTGACCAAAGGGTACTGGCAGGTGCCACTCACCAAGGAGGCAAGAGAAAAAAAGCTTTTTCTACGCCTGATGGCCATTTTCAGTACGTAGTACTCCCTTTTGGCCTACATGGTGCCCCAGCCACCTTTTAAAGACTGCCCCACAGAGCATATGCAGCGGCCTATTTAGACGATGTGGTCATTTTTAGCACATACTGGGAATCGCATCTACGTAAGGTCCAGGCAGTGGTAGACTCCATCCAGGAGGCTGGTATGAAAGCAAACCCAAAAAAGTGTGCAATCGGTCTTGAGGAGGCTCGCTACTTGGGTTACAATATTGGATGTGGGGTTATTAAACTACAAATGGACAAAGTGGAGGCTATTAAAAACTGGCCACAACCAGTCTCAAATAAGCAGGTGAGAGCTTTTCTAAGGATCTCTGGATATTATCGGAGGTTTGTCCCAAATTTTGCCACCATCGCAGCTCCCCTTACAGACCTTACAAAAGGGGCTAAGTCCAATAGGGTAAAATGGGACGAGAAGTCAGAAGAAGCCTTCCAGAAATTAAAAGAGGTCTTATGTAAGAGGCCGTGTTAATTGCGCCTTTGACTTTAAAAGGGAGTTCATAGTGCAGGCGGGATGCCTCCAAATGTGGGTTAGGGGCAGTGGAAATTGGTGAAGAACACCCAGTGGTTACCTAAGCGGGAAAGTTAACATCGGCGGAAAAAAATGCGCCATAATTGAGAGGGAGTGTCTGGCCTTAAGTGGGCTATTGAGTCTTTAAGGTACTATTTGTTGGGCAGACAATTCAGGCTGGTCACTGACCATTCACCTTTAAAATGGATGGCCCAGAACAAAGCCAAAAACGCAAGGGTTACCAGGTGGTTCTTGGCCTTACATGATTACAAGTTTTATGTGGAACATCGGCCTGGTTCTCAACAAGGCAATGCGGACGCGTTGTCACGTGTCCATTGCCTGAAGGCACAGTGTGCTCCTCCCCACAGGTCTGAGCAGAGGGGGGGGATTTGTAAGGCCCCGAAGGGCAAGGTGGTGAATGGGGTATACATAGGCCCCAGAGTTTTCGCTCAGGTATGGCGAGACTAATACATGTCACCGAGAGACTTGGCCTCGGTGAGGTAGAAGCCGTCATTTTGTTTGTGTCAGCTGCATTAGGATGTTGGCACATGTTTAGCAAAAGTAGTTTAGCTGTGGAAACACAGCTTAGTCCGGGACAGCTTTTACCGGGAGCAGTCAAAGAGTTGGGTGGGTGACTGCTCCCCATGTTCCAGTGCCAGGATTTCGCCTGGCTATATAAGTCAGCTAGTTAGCTGACTGGGGGTGTGTCTGCAGTTACAGGCCAGGAAGCTGAACCTGAGAGGCTACACCAAAAGCATCATAAGCTACAGGACAGTAGTAAGGTGCACTGTTGTTTAGTTAGAGCTCGGACAAGCAGGACTTTGATTCGTGTATCTTCTGTTTGGACATACGTCTTTTATTTGCCTCCTGAGAAATAAACGCTGGACAAGAGTCGTGCTTCTACCACAAGGCTTTCTGTCTCCATTGCCCTGGGACCTTGCTGTACCACCGAGCTTACCCCCCTACAATATATATATATATATATATATATATATATATATATATATATACACACACAGTAGGTTCCCCCTCTAGGCATATAGGTACCCCATTAGAAATAAAAAAAATAATACCTGCTCCCCGTGTGTTTCCGCTTGCTTGGGGCTTAAGACAGAAAGCAGCGCAGGTGGTGTGAACACGTCACTCCATCACGTCACCTGCACAGCGGCACGCCCCTCCATACTTCTCAATTGTTTTTGCATTGATATGACCTGTTCTTTCTACCAATCCTGTGAAACAAGGGGGATGTACCTGGCAGCAGCCCCTCCTTGCAAGAGTCATGTATAGCATGTGCAGTCATGTACAGTAGATGTATTCATACTACACCTTTATAAAGGATGAACTCACTCTGCCTAGGGAAATGAATGACTGAACCCACTAGGCTGCACATCATGGCTAGAAAAGGCCTCCAGCACTACCCAACTCAGGCTAACAGCATACTCAGTCTATACCACTTCATTGAGGGCCTACACTGCACACCACCCTCTTTTACGGGCATCCTCCCTACCTTGCCCAACCTCTGCTCCTGTGAAAGCCAGTCTCAATTCTGCCAAGCAGAGACTGGCTCCACGCAGTAGGCACCAGTGGTCTCCAGCCCACGACTAATCTCTCCAATGGCCAAACATTTCCCAGTCCACCTCCTGATGTCTAGGCCTATAGTGGTCTCCATCACTGTAATCTTTCCAGGTGGAGCTGACCCCAGGCCTCATTAATTAACAAGCCAACAGCAGCTCCATTAGACATCGCAGTTGGACCATCAACTCTCTCCTTTTGGCTCCAAACTGCCCCTTTAATCTCATCCTGACAGCTCCTAATCATAGCGTGGTGGCACAGCCCTTTGGCATCACCAATCACATTTCCAGCATGTGCCCCACCAACCGTATCTACTGCTGTAGCTGACAGTTTAAGAAGACCATTGTGTCCACAGACACCCATGCAACAATTCTTTGCAGTGTCGATAAACATCAAGCAGTCCATTTACAGAAGCAGACAACTGAAACATCCGCAGTCCATGTTCCTCAGAACATGAGAACATAGGGTTCATCAAGTTACAAAGGGAGGGAGAGGAGAGTACATTTTTGTTTTCCTGCCAGACTTAATTTTCATAAATCATGCATTGACTATAAGACTCAACATTTGCCTGCTGGTGAAATATCTGCCCCCCGGTTACCATCGGGATTATAGGTGATAGGACGGGTGGGCTATTGTTCCTTTAATGTATAATCCATATAATATTCCAGTAAGTAAGTCTATTGGAATGTACCACATGCTGAAATGTGTCATCGATGGCAAATGTATCACGATCACAGAGGGCTGAGATTTCACTTGCATCCACCATGTTGGCAGCGTTTCATACGGCGAGCGGCACAGTTGTCTCCGAGGCTGGAAAAGAAAACAAAGGATAGAATTATCCGGATACAAAAGTGCACAGATCACTACTGAGCGGTAACACCTAAAATATTAGTCTGCTCAGCTGTTTGTTGGAACAGTTTATCTGTTTATGGAAAAGCTGGGTGACATCTAATGTGATTCACTTTTCAGCTCCATTAGCTACTGTCCCACAGCTTTCCTAGAGTCCTGAGTACCAAGTCTGCAGCAGATGTTTCATCATGTGATATTATCCAGTAAAGTTATATAAGAGGGCTGTAATCTCAGCCATATGAGTTGTCACCCATTTTCCAGAAACAGATATAATTAGGAAATAACCGACTTCTATATACTTGATGGGAAAGAGTATTGTGGTCGCCACCGGTCCAATATACCACCCCAGTGCGGTTCCAAACGGAAAAGAATTTTGGCTCAGGGACTGTACACCGAGACCCAAAAAGCACAGACTCTGTAGCAGGTTCCGGTTTATTAACAGCTCGCATCAGTTTTTAAACTTCAGTTACAAAGAAGGCACAAAGCCAAGGACGCACAATTTTTTGACAAATCATAAACTACTAAAAAAAAGAGATCTATACAGAAGTTTCCATACACTATATAAAAAGACACATCTGCATGTTTTTCTCTGTATCTGACATGAAATCAGAATAAACCTTCCCCGTTTTTGGTCAATTAGGAACCAAAATTATTTATATTTGCCAAATGCCAGAATAATGAGAGAGAGAGAATTGTTTAGGGCATTTTTATTACTTTCTGCAAAGTCGGAAGTTTCCATACACTAGGATTACTCTGCCTTTAAACAATTTGGGACAGCCCATATGATAATGTAATGTCTTTGGAAGCTTCTGATAGGTTTATTGGCGACATCTGAATAAATTATAGACACAGCTGTGGATGTATTTTATAGCACACCAGAAACACACTACTTCTGTGTGTAACATCATGGGAAAGCCTAAATAAATCAGAAGTAAAGATATCAGGAAGAAAATAGTGAATCATCCTTGAGTGCAATTTCTGGATACCTCGTTCATCTGTACAAGTAATTATACGCAAGTACAAGCAATATGGGAATGTCCAGCCATCATAGCGCTCAGGAAGGAGACAGGGTCTGTGTGTCAGAGATGAATGTGCTTTGGTCTGACATGTACATATCAACCTAAGAACAAAAGCAAAAGACCTTGTGAAAATGCTGGCGGAAGCTGGTAAGATTGTGTCATTATCCACAGTGAAATGAGTACTGTATCAACATGTGCTGAAAGGCCACTCTGCCAGGAAGAAGCTATTACTCCAAAAGACACAGATAAAAGCCAAATTAATTTTCGCAAATGCACACAGGAACAAAGACCTTCTTTTTTGGAGACATGTCCCGTGGTCTGAGGCAGCTAAAATTTAACTGTTTGGCCATAATGACCATAGTTATGTTTGGAGGAAAAAGGGAGAAGTTTGGAAGCCTAAGAACACCATCCCAACTGTGAAACATGACGGTGGCAGCATCATGTTGTGGGTTGTTTTGCTGCAGGAGGGACTTTTTCACTTCACAAACTAGATGGCATCATGAGGAAAGAAGATTGTGTCAATACTGAAGCAACATCTCAAGACATCAGCCAGGAAGTTAAAGGGGTTTTCTCGCTACAAAGATCATATCTCAAGTGATGGGGACAGTAAAAATAAGCACTTTTGCAATTGATTTGCATTACCTAAGTCAATTAGTATAGCAGATATGAGCTTTTCTGTGCATCTCTAGTTATTTCTGCAGCAGCTGAACGGGACACGCCCCCTGTCTGTGATTGGCTGGCTTACATTTCATTCAGCCTGTTTAGACACGCCCATGGATGGGAAACGCCCTATGTGCTGTGTTTGGCTGCCTGCACACTCTGTGCTTACTCCCCTCAGAACTGTTTAAAGGGGTTTTCTCGCTACAAAGATCATATCTCAGATTATGAGGACTGTAAAAATAAGCACTTTTGTAATTGGTTTGCTTTACCTAAGTCACTTAGTATAGTAGATTAGCTTTACTGTGCATCAATAGCTTTTTTTTGCAGCTGCTAGTCAGAGCACGCCCACTTTTCTGTGATTGGCTGGCTGACATTTCATTCAGCCTGTTGGGACACGCCCCCAGTCGGATTCCGCCCTGGACACGCCCCCTGCACTGTGATTGGCTGACTGACATTTCATTCAGTCTGTTGGGACACGCCCCCTGTCAGATTCCGCCCTGGACACGCCCCCTGCACTGTGATTGGCTGACTGACATTTCATTCAGTCTGTTGGGATCTGCCCCAAGACAGGAAACGCCCCGGACACGCCCCTCTGAGCTATTAAAACCAAAAGTAAAACCAGCTATGTGAGAGGGCTGCTGGCTGTATCCTCATCTCCCAGCTCTAAGGTGAATGATCTGACTAATTACTGACTGTTTAACTCATAGATCCCCTCATATGACACAGTCTTATGTCCTGTGTTCCCTCCATATAACACAGTCACACAGTCTGATAACAGAGGGGGGAGGGAGGGCAGTGTGCATTCTTCACATGTGTTTCATCCAGTTCAAGGTTACCCCTGAGGGGCCCAAAAGTAATTATTAACAAAGATTTTTCTGGCTCATTTTTTTCTGCAAGGGGTTACACCCCTTTTTTGGGGATATTTTCCCCTTTTTAAAAAACCCCTGGGGGGAAACCCCTTGGCTTTTTTTGGCTGCCCCATTTGTGACTTCAAACTGTTAAAGGGTTTTTCGAAAAAAAATTTTTTAAATATGGGGAGAAAAAAAATTTTTTTAATTTTTTTCTTTACCAACCCATTAATGAATGAAAAACCCAAAAGCTTTTTTTTGGCAGCTGTGCGGGAAAAAAAATTTTGGGGCCTCTTTCATTATTTAAACCCCCCGTTTTCCGGGGCCCCCCCAAATTTGGAAATTTTAAAAGGGGCCCCGGGAAAAAAAAAAAAAAAAAAAAAAAAAAAAAAAACCCCCCCAAAAAAAAAAAAACCCCCCTACACTTAGGGATGCTTTCTTTCATCTTTATCTAAAAAAACTGGACACGCCCCTCTACCTAAAAAAAAAAAAAAGGGGGTTTGGGGGGTCACGGGCTAAAACCCTTCCCATTATAATTCTTTTTCACTGAACCCCCCCTTAAACCCCTTTAGGGTTTTAAAAAAAAATTTAAAAAAAAAAGGGGGGAGGGGGTGGGGACCCCCAAGGGGGCACTTCACGGTTTAAATTTTTAAAAACAATAAAATTTTAAGGAGTTTGGCCGGAAAAAGGCTCTGAAAAATAAAACCGGGGACGAGTTTTTTTCCCCAAAACCCTTCCCCCCACGAAAAACCAAAGGAAAATTTTCTTCGGGCAACCCCCTCAAAGAATCCCGATTTCAAAAAAAAAATTGTAAAAGGGAAAATTTAAATTCCCTTTAAAAAAAAGTCCCCAAGTCCCATTTTAGGGCCCCTTTAAGTTTGAAAAAGGAGGGGCATTTTTTGCCCTAAATTTTTTTTTTTAATCAATAAGTTATAACCCCTTTTCCCCAATTTCGAAATTAAACAAAAAAACCTTTAAAAGTTGGGAAAAAGGGTTTTAAAGGGCAAAACCAAGACCCAAACTGGTTAAAACCTGGGAAAAAACCAAGTCACTGTTTTGGGAGTCCATCCAAAGCCTATCTAAAAAATTGAAAATTTGGGGTGAAAACCCCAAAAGGCCCAAAACCCCCCCAAAAGGTTTTAAGTTTGGGGGGAAGGGGGGAAAAATTTTAAATTTGGGGAAATTTTTTTAAATAAAAAAACACCCCCCCTAATTTTAAGGGGCAATGCACCAAATACAATAAAAATGTATGGAAACTTTTGATTTTTTGGAAATTTTAAAAAAATCCCTTAAAAAATTCTCTTTTTCTTTTAATCACTTTTGGAAAATAAAATAATTTTGGTTCCTAATTGACCTAAAACGGGTAAGGTTTAAATTTGGTTTCATTCAATGGAGAAAAACATGCATGTTGTCTTTTTTATGTAAAAATTCTGGTTTCAACTGTACGTATATAGTGGGAAAATCACTAATACGGAGAGTTTGGCATATAAAAGTTGTGATACAACTACATATTCTCATGGACATGTAGCCCTGAATTTAGACGTGAGATAACAGATTCAGTAGAATTAGCATGACGCTCAGTAAACCTAGTAGGAGTCCCTAAGCCATGGTTTACTCAAGTTCACATAACATCTATCACAGTATCTTTCCATGTGGGGGTGTAGTTCCTATCAGAGGATGAGAAAGATTTTAGTTTTTTTCTCCAATAAAGGATCCAACATAAACTGTTCATCCCTTTCCGATGCATTACGTAACTCTACATTATGTGATCGATAGGTGAGTATTGAGGGGGCTCACTCGCAGAACCTGCTCCAGGATCTGCCGCTACCGTGTTTCTCCAAAAATAAGACAGGTATTATAGAAATTTTTTTCTCCATAAAACCAGCTATGGCTTATTATCAGATAAGGGCTATTTTTGAAGAAACACGAGTTTCCTCCTTCCCTGCTCTTTCAAATTTAGGCCGGGATTGGCCGCAGCAGGGCCGGTTTATTAATGGCCTGTGTGGCCAAATTTATCTTTTTCCCCCTTAACAAAACACATACCCGAGCATTCGGGGGTCCTCCTGACGTCCTCCGGTTTTCCCTTGTAGCTCACAGTTCCCCTTGGGCCTTCAAAAACCCCCAAGGGGAATTTTTTGAGTCTCTCCTGCCGGGCCAGGCCTAAATTTGAAAGACCCCGAGGGGGGGAATATATCACCCCTATGGCATTGGGGTAGGTTTTAAAGGAAGAGAGCTTACTCAGAGTGTCTTGTAGCTCAGCACTGTACCTCAGGAAGCCCGGGGGTTACCTAAAGGACAGAAGCAACCGCAAATTCTTGTCATTGTTACTGAGGCTCAGGACAGGAATACAGGTAACTCGGGCTTATTTTATGTCACCAGGGCTTATTTTTAGAGTAAGGTTTATATTTCAAGCCTACTCCAAACACTCCTAAAAATCAAGCTATTGCTTATTATCTGGGTAGGACTTACTTTTGGAGAAACATGGTAGTGTCCACAATCAGAGAGAATTCTGATCCATTTAACCTCTTGGATACCATGGTAAACACAACCGTGGCATCTAAAGTGTTAAAATCTGATGCAGCGCTCTGTTACTCCACCTGATCACCCCATTCCCCCATGACAAGATTACAGGTTGCCAACCAATTATTATGGAAACATAGGCTTACCATGCCTGCCATCTTACTACTTTTAATAAAACCCACAAAGCAAAAAGTAAAGAAGGCCATAACGTCAATATCCGCAACATATCATTTTTCAGAAAAATGTACAAACGATTGCATCCCCTAGAATTTAAGTTCAAGTTAAGAAAATGTTATTAAACCCAATGTTGCCATTTAAAAAAAAAAGTAAACAGAATTTGGATCGCAATGTCCGTAACAGTAGAATATTATTTATCCTACATTTCTTTCGGTAACTTTGCATCTCTTTTTTGTTTCCCAGTACAGTATATGGTAGGTAAATAGTAAATTGTTTCCCAGTGCAGTATATGGTAGGTAAATAGTAAATTGTTTCCCAGTGCAGTAATGTTTTGGGAAATGGAAACATTAAAAAGTTAAAAATCACCCCCAAAAACAAGCTCTCAAAGCTTATGTAACAAAAAGAAAAATTTTTGGGGCTTGGTAAGGGGACATAAAACAAGGGCGACAGTATGACGGGCTTTTTCCCCCGTTTTTTTTGGGTATATGCGCCCCGGCCCCCAATCCCGCTGTCGGGGGCGGGGATCAGTGTTAGGCGCAGTGTTCCCCTTTCAGTCGCCCCCCATAAGGGGCGGGGAGTGGTCCGGTGTGGGCTGGGGGAGGCGTTTTCCGGGGGGGGACGCGGCCGCTCGAAAACTGAGGCATGTACGATCCGATCGGCAAGCGGGCGCAGTGCAGCCTCGCAGCTCCGACAACAGACCCGGGTTTTTTTTGGGTCTAAAAGCTCCGGCCGAGGCGAAGTGAAGCAGGGTCGGAACATCGAGGAAACATACAGAAACGCTACAGAAAACCACCTCCACTCCGTCGCAGGAGTGTGATTCCCTAAAAAATCGCCTTTTAAAAAAGGCGGAAAACATTGTCGAAAAAGTGAACGAAAAAATAAACAAAAAAAAAAAAAAATCATTTCCTAAACTCTAAACGGCGCAATATCAAGAAAAAATATTGTAAATTTTTCCGGGAAATACATAATTTTAATTCGAAAACCCATTCCAGGGCGCATAAAACCCGCCAATCAGAATAGGGGCAAGTACCATTAAAAAATAGGGGAAGGATTGACCAATCAAATCAAAGGCGGACATTCAAAATACAGAAAAAAAGCTGAAAAGGGGCTGATTGGTTAAATCTGGGGACTTGGCTAGCCGCCAAACGAATGGAGGAAAGAGACCCATTAAAACCTTGGAGAACTATTGACCAATCAGAAAAAGGCGCCAAAGACAAAATTCTAGTCTATGGAGAATTTAGACCCAAACAAATCCCCGGGGGATAAATTTAAAATACAGAAAAAGAAAAAGAAAAGAGCTGATTGGGGGATATGGGGGTTGGCTATCCCAGCCATCAGGCGCGAGCTACTTCTCCCATTAAGTCTATGGAGAGATGGGGGCCCGAAAAACTCGGCGCTCAGCGCCGTGCGGCGTGAAGTATTAATAAAAAAATTATTTTTATTAAGTGTACAACATCAGATAAAGAGCAGAACCCTTCTTTACAAATAAGCGGGTTAAAAAACCCAAAACAACGCGTTTGTCGCCGAGCCCCGGCGCTACATAGGGAATGAAATAGAGAGAATTCCCGGGGAAAATACAGTAATTCAAATTTGTTTAAGTATTCTCTTTGGTCGGCAGAAGCCAGCCAATAAAATTTGGAGCGACAAAGACCCTTTATACCCATGGAGAAGTTTGGACCAATAAAAATCAAAAAGGGGGACAGTTCAAAATACAGTAAAAAGGAAAAGAAAAGAGCTGTTTGGGGCGAGTAGCGGTGGCTTGGTTTATTCAGCCAAATCAGAGCGCGAGCTACTTCTCCTATTATGTTTTTGGGGGATGGCGTTCTGAAATCTGGCGCTCTGCGCCGTGCGGCGAAGTTTAATAAAAAAATGATTTTTATTAAATGTAAAAACTTTAAAATAAAGACCGAACCCTTCTATAAACCTAAATCAATTAAAACCCGAAAACGCTTTTTGTCCCCAAACCCCGGCGCTACATGGGAATTGAAATAGAGAGAAACGCGGGAAAACAGTTTTTTAAAAATTTGTTTAAAGGTATTCCTTTGGGGTCGGCATAAAACCGCCAATCAAAATTGGGCGAAAATGTCCCATTAAAACCTATGGAGGAAAATTTGACCTCATATTCAAAGGGGGGACAGTTCAAAAACAGTAAAAAAAGCAGAAAGGCTGGGTTTGAAGCGCGGGGGCTCGTCCGCTTAGCCAATAGAGAGCGAGTACTTTCTCATAAGTTCTATGGGGAAAAGAAATTTTGAGCGGGCCTGTGATTGGTTTAATTTAAAAAGAGGCGCCGTTATTTGGAAATGGGGAGAGCGGGCACCCCTTTGGGGTTTTCAAATGAAATTGAAATAAAAACTGTACATGGCCGAAATAAAATTTATAAGACTCAAAGTTGTCCCGATGTGTAATAAAACAAATGATAATATGGGGTAACGAAAAAAAATATTAAAAATAAAAAACATGTTTATTTTTTTTATTTTCGTTGCACCCAAAATATTGATCCTTGTCTTTTTACTGCATTTTGAACTGTCCCGCCATTTATTTTTATGGCCCCAAAAATTTCCATAGGATTAATGGGATTTGTCGCTCCTATTTTATTGGTTAAAATCTTTATAGGTTAGAATTTTGGGCCCCTGCGCTCCTATTCTGATTGGGCCCCAAATTCTCCATAGGATATAATGGGGCTTTGTACTCCTTTTTGAAGGCTGGCTTCTGCGACCAAAAGAGAAAGCTTTAAACAATTTGAATTACGTATTTTCCCCCCAATTCTCTCTATTGCAATTTCCCCAGGGGAAATTGGGTTATTTGTAAAGAAGGGGTTTGGCCTTTATCTGATAATGTTTTTCATTTTTTTAAAAAAAATTTTTTTTTAATACTTCATGCCCCACGAGCTGGCCCCCGAGATTTCAAGGGGGCCCAAACCTCCCTAACTATAATGGGGGAATAGCTCCGCTTGATTGTCAGGGGTAGCCAAGCCCCGCAGCTCAGCCAAACAGCTCTTTTCTGTCTTTTTTACTGTATTTTGAATTATCCCGCCCTGGATTCGATTGGTCCATACTTCCCATTATTATAATGTTTCACGTGCTCCTATTTTGATTCCCGGGGTTTTTGCCCCACCAAACAGAAAGCTTTTTGAAATTTTAAATTTTTTTTATTTCCCCGGCAATTTCAATATCCTAATTCTTGAATTAGGATTTGGAAATGTTTTGTTTTATGTATTTTTTTAATTTTTTTTTGGGTTTCACTCTTTTCCCGGGAATTTGAACGCCCTTTATAAAGGGGGGGTTTTGATTCATAAAACCCCCACCCACTCTGGAATGATTTCTCGCTGTTTTCCAAAACCTGTCTCCATCGGAATATTTTTCGGGGGCAGTCCCGCACGGGCCTAAATCCCAAAAACGCGCCCGTCCCCCCCCTGTGCCCCCACACACACTGGGGGAGGCCAGGAACTTTTGCCCCGCATGTCGAGCGCACCGCCTGGGGGGCGAATTTAGGGGGCAGCGCCGCACTGCGCCTCAGTCCCGCCTGCGCCTAACACACAGGGAGGCGGGCGGACTTACATAGTATTTTGAGCGCGACAAAATCAGGCCAGATTCGCCGGAAAACTGGCGGAAAGGTGCCCCGACCCGGGGCGAGATTATACATGTCGCCCAAGGTGTAAAACAAAAATTTGTGCATCAGGGCGTAGTAAGCAACTAGTGCGGCAGCCTATCTGAGAGATCAAACAGGTTGTACATTGCAACCCCAGGAGCTGTGGAAAAACCCTACAAAAGGGGATATCTAGAAAAAGGGAGGACATGTTAATGGACACTATTGCAAATGACTTTTTTTTTTCAAGTCTTCAAAAAAAAACAATCCCGTAGTGAGACAACCCCTTTAAGTCCTAGGTAACCTGCTTTGTAGCTGCAGACCTTATGTCTGAAGTACAAGCTGCATAGTCACAATTACCCACTAGATGGCACAATCAGCCTTTTATACGTTCATGATGTGATGGCCTTCAAGCAGCTTGCCTTAAAAAACATGAAACGTTTTTGAAGGTTCATGGCTAAGGCAGAAGAGCAGAAATCTATAGAAAAAAATCTGCCTGAATGACATGTGGAAACGGAAGAAACCTTCCATACATTGCTGCATGTTACATCCCTTGGTGGATATGCCCATCATTACCGCTCCTCTCTCACATAATATAAGTTCCAAGCATTCAGTGCTTCTGGGCATGGAGTGGTCTTGGATCCAATTGCAGGGAGGTGACAGCCCCTTCCACCCGACATCTATGACATTGCTGTTACTTCATATTAGACAACCCTCCTGAGTCTCCAAGAAACCTGAATACAAAATTATTGGGGCTTATACAAACCCCACCCCAAACCTGGTATTCTGGGGCAGATGGGGTCATTCCTGATGGTAGGACGCCTCCTGGAATTAGGATTTAAAAGGATTACAAACAAGTTTCATGTGAGGTGACGTAGTAGCCCAATTCGTAATGGGGCTAATTGCCCTCTTACAGCATTATTAGATTGCATATAATGGACTAAATTATTTTATATTTCAAAAATTTCAATTGGGTTTCTGAAAAATCTACAGTATTTTGTGGGGTCTAAAATTCAATTTTTGGGGCCCCGAGGGGGTTTTTTGCTGCCTGTGTCCCCCTCGGTTACCCATATGATGTTCTTTGGATGAAAATTTTAAAACTTGGCGCTGACCCGCCAGTTTTATATTGATATAGAGGAGTGTAGAATGTGACAGCATGTATGACCCTGTCCTATGTGGGTTCATCAATCTGGTGTGTGGTTTGCCTTGCATAGCATAGCATATCTTTGGCGCATTCAAAGGTGTCGTACATGGCGCAAGTTTTGGTGTACGACTGTTCATACATCTATAGAACAGGGATACAACAGCTTTTTGGTGCAAGATACGCTAAAAAAAAAAGACACCCTTAGAATGTGGGTCAGTGGGGTTTGTAAGAAGGAAGGGGAGAGGGGATTTCTGCTCCAGTCCAAGGTATTTTGGCCCACTCCCAAGCAAACTGCTCCAACTATCTCAGGTGTTAAGGTGCCTTCTCCAGACTGCATGATTCAGCTCCTTCCACCGATGTTCAATAGGATTTGGATCATGGCTCATTCGAATGCTAAAATTGCGTTTTTTTGGGGGGGTCATTTCACGTCTACTAAAAATTGGAATAAAATGTGACCAAAAAGTCCCATCTATCCCAAAATGGCACCAATAAAATGTGAATCTCAGCCCACAGGTCAGGTTAATAGGTGGCAGAACAAAAAAGTTATTGGTCATAGAAAATGGCGCTGCAGCACAAATTTAAGAAATAGAGAATGTTGGCAAAAGAAAACCCTACCTGTCACGTCAAGGGAGGTACAGTGATCCCTGACTGGAACCCAGCCCACTGTCCCTGCCTACTTGACGTGCTGCCCTAGGCGGGAGACGGGAAGGGGGACGTCCCTGCGCTGCTAAAAATGCTGGGGCCGTAGAAGGAAGGGAAAAGTCAGACAGTCGGGTCAAACCAAATCAGGAAGCCAAGCCCCAAATCAGAACCCGGGGATAAAAGTAAAAAAAGCCGAGGTCAAACACGAACGGGAAACGAGGTACAAAATCAGAAGACAAGCCGGGGGGCAGGAAACAAGCCGAGGGGCAGGTACACAGGTAAGCAAACAACAAAGCAATACCAGGGAGCAAGGCAGAGGAGAATATCGAGGGCAGCCTCAGCTAGCAGGGAAATTTTTAAAGTGTTCCCGGGGGACCGCCCCTGTGCTGTTTGGGGCGGCCTCCGGGGCCTCCCATTGGCTGGTGCGACTCGCCTCGTGTCAGGAGTGGTTTTGGGCGTCTGTCACCACACAGCTCCCAGCAGTGTCTATCAGGGTGGGGTCTTTGATAGTGCTGCGATTTCCCTCCCGCAACCCGGAGCGCGCCAGCCTTACAGTACCCCCCTTTTAGGAGGGCCAGGGCCCCTTTCCCCTGGTCTGGGTTTGTTGGGTGAGACTCAGGAATTTCCCCTCACCAGGCGATCAGATGGATGGATTTGCGGGAAAACCCATGATCTCCCTAAGCCCATCCCCCTTTCCCAATGGACCGGGTATGCAGTGATTTTTGGGACCTTCGAGAATCCAAAATACGGGCGATTTCATTTTCAAAAACCCCCCCTCTATAAAAAAGGAGGAGGAGGCTAGAGGGCGGGAACGGGTGAATTCCCTTAAGAAGTCCCGATGGAACAGTTATGTATTGGGGGGACGAGGGTTTTTCAGTCGATATGCCGGGGTTAACCACCTCCTAACCACATTGGCCCTACAAATCGCGGCGGGTTTACCAAGGGAACTTTAAAATCCAGAGGGGAAAATTTGTTTTTTTAAAAATACTTTTACCCCAAAAAACCCCCCAAGAACAAAGGCGCCCCGGCCCCATCGTTTTTTCCGGTTTTCGGGAATAACAAAGCTTAAAATTGGGGGCCAAGACTGCCCCACAGATCTTTAAGAATAACTCCCAAACCCCCCGTGTATCAGCCCTTTCACGGGAAAATGATGCATGCCTTGGGTGCAAACCTAATACAGTAAAATGGGGGGGGTACCAACGAGCACTATCCTGATTGTTAAGGGCAAATTAAACCAAGGGTAAATTTTACCCAGTTACCTGCTGATAATAAAAACAATGGATTTTTTTGTGTTCCCATTTGTTTTCCCCCTCTCAGTCTGCCTTGTTCTGGGGGGAAGGCAGGGAGAAGGACAGGGTGATACCCAGAGCCTTCCCAAAGGGTCTCCAAAAAGAGAAAGAAAAACCCCTCTGTCGAAACAATTTTTTCTGGGTCCCCTGCAGTTTGCAATGTGTTTGAAAAAGAGTTACGTTTTTTGGACGACGGCAACCCCCTTAACGGAAAAAAAGATGGCACTTTTTCGAACCGGGTTTTCCCTACCCCCCAAATAACCGTTTTTCCCCTCTGAAGGGAAGGTCCTCAAAAAAATCCATGGAGTTGGGCCCCAACGTTAAAATACAGGTGGGGGCAAAGTTCCCCAGGGGGACGAGTTCGGGAACTTTTGCCCCGAGCGCATTCACAAGATGCAACATAGGCCTCAAATCACGAGGAAAATGATGGCCCCAGAAAATTACAGAAATAAGCTTTTTTTGTCCCAGACACCCAGGATGCAAAAAACACAATCATGAAATTTTTTTTAAAAATTCGTCCAAAACTGAGGGGGGACAAAGACCTTCGAAAAGGACGGGTAACAGATCTTTTTCCCCTGGGGGGACTTAAACCCTCAGTGGCTAAATCGGGGGAAATGCTGAGACAAAGTCCCCTTTTGGGAAATATAGGTCCCGGATCCCCTGAGATGGTGGCTGGCACAGAAGCTTCTAGATAGGATCAGCCTTCCATTTTTTCGAACCGGGGTTGTAAGTAAAAAACAAGTTAAGCGGTAAAAAATAATGCCCAACGCCCCTGCGTGGTTTTAACCTTTTTGCCTCTCAAAAAGGAAGATTCTTTGATCAGTAAGGACCGTGCCCTGATGCTGGGCCCCCTCGGGAAAGTGGCGCTTTCCTCGAAGTCCCACTTAATACCCACAACCCCCGGGTTCCCCCAAATCATAATTCCTTTCAGCTGAGGAAAATTTACTTTGAAAAGAAGGGACAAGGGCAAAGGTTCGTAATATTACCCCGCCCCCTGAACAAGGGGGGACCCCCCCTGGCATATGGGAAGCATAACTAAGGGGACAAAGGGTTTGCGTGATCTGCTTAAAATCAACACAGGCCTTATACAAAACACGCTTAAGTTTCTCAAATGCTCTAGGGCCCTCAGGTTGCCAACTACTAAAACTTCCCCCCCTTCTTAGTCATTCAGTAAAGGCCGAACTAAGACAGAAAAATTCAAATTAATTTAATAGTATTCGAAACCAGGTACCGCTGCGGGGCCTTCGAATGAAGGGCGGCCCCAATCGGAATGGCCTGAATTTTACCGGGGCCCAAACGAAATGATTTTGGAGTCAGGATGTCCCCAAGAAAAGGTCCCCTCTGCCCCCCGAAAAAACTTTTTTTCAAGCTTGAAAAACAAACTTTTTCCTTCGGATTTAAATACCTCCGTACGTGTTTAACGTGGGACGACCAAATTTTCCCGAATAGTTTAAAAATGTCATCCAGGAAAAAACGACCAAAAAAAACCAATGAGTCACGGAAAACATCATTAACAGGTTGGGGAAACCCCGCAGGAGCATCACAACCCAAACGGCATCACCAGATCCAAAAATGACCTTCGGGGTTTTAAAAACGCGGTTTTCCATCATCCCCTTCTGGGATGGGATGGGGTTTATAGGCCCTCAAGGTCCAACTTGGAAAAAATTTTGCTCCCTGGATTTGATTGAAAATCCGGGGATAAAGGGGGAAAAAGGGGGTAGGGGGTTTTTTTTACCATTATTTTTTATTCAATTATGCATGGACGGAGGGCCTCCACCTTTTTTCCTAAAAAAAAAAACCCGCACCCATGGGAGAACCAAAGGTCATTCCCCCTTTCTGAAGCTTTCTGAAAATTTTTTGGTTTCTTTGCTAGTCTCCGGGACCAACAGTTTTTTAATCCCCCCCTTGGGGAAACCCCTTACTCGGGAATTGGGTAATGGCACATGTTAAGTTTTATGGGGGGGTAGTATCTCCGACGTTTCTGAAAAATACTGCAGAAAAGTCAGGGATAAAAACGGAATCTGCTCCACCTCAGTTATTGCCCATATGGTGGGGAGAATCTGTCAACACACCGTTCCCCCCAATTGATAATTACCTGAATTCCAGCCCAAACACGGGTTATTTTCTGAAGCCAGGGCAGCCCAAAAACCCAATCAGCGGGCAGCCCCCCCATGAAATAGATACACTTTTTCAGAAATTTTGGATCCAAACCACCATTCCAGTCGGAGTAAAAATGTTGGGATTGTCCCCCGAGTAGGGAGTGGAGTCAATACCCCACTACCCGTAAGACCAATAGCGGTCCCAAAAGTGGGCCTAAACTTTGCGAAAAGAGCATAAAAAAAATTAAAAAGTGATAAATCCAAAAATGCACTCCCAGAACCAGACGCGACAAGTAGAAATCTTAACGGTGCAAAAATTTTTTGGATATGATAGGAAAAACTGCTGCCTATTTGATTTTTCCTGCTGACCCCTGGGCGTGGAGTTTTTTCTCCCGGGTTTTCCCGTTTGGAGCCCCCCCCGAACGCCGTGCCCATTTTCCCCAAAGTAAAAGCACCACCCGGGGTGCAACGAGTGTCCTACGGTCATAGCACAGGCGGAAAAAGCCCCCATTGCAGGGGCTCCTCTGGGTTTAAATAGAAACGGGGGTTTAGGGTGACCATGGTGTGGACCACCGGAGAGGAAAACCCTTTTTTTCCCCCCACGTCTCTCCCAAAACTTTTGTCCCCGACGAAGGTAGTGCCATGGCCTCATCTAAAAATACCAGGGGTAGGGTAAGCCCCCAACAAATCCTTCACATGGTCAGCTAACCCCAACTAAATGGGATTGAGAGTGGGTATTCCACCCCGAAGGAACACACCAGCGTGAAATTCAGAGCAAAATTCCTCCACCGTCTTTTTTTAAACCCCGCCCCAAAGGGGGGCAGCTGGCCTCGGCCAGCTTCCCTATCGGGGGATCAAAAAGTACCCGTAAGGGGGCAAAGAAGTGCCAAGATCAGTTTTGGGACTCAGGCGGTAACGAAAAAACCCCCTCCTGGGGGGGGCCCCCGAAGTAGGGACATAACCTTCCACTCTTTGCTCCTAAATTTCCCGAGGTTGTGGGCGGAGCTAAAAACAGGGGACAACCCTCTTAAAAGCCAAAAAGGCCCTTCCGTTGCCTGAGAACCTTCAGGCAAAAATGGGAAAGGGGGTCACAGGAAGGGAATTAGTGCAGGGACACTTGCCTTGGGGTTATTTTCTGTTCTACCCTCAGGCCCAGTCCTGGGCTACCCGGTTAGCCCCTGATCTGCTTTACCCCTAGCTGCATGGGGTTCATAGTGGGGTAAGCAGTAACGGGTTCCCGGGCCCGCGATAATGTCCCTCAAGGGAGGTGCAGTGAGCCCTGACTGGAAATCCCGCCCATGCCCTGCCCACTTGACTGCTCCCCAGGGGGCGCGGCAACGGGCGACAGTCCCTGCACGCTAAAGTGCTGGGCCCGTTAGAAAAAACTAGTCAGACAGTCCGGGTCAAAACCCAAAACAGGAAACGCCAAGCCACAAATCAGAACCAGAGGGATAAACTAAACAAGCCGGGGGTCAAAAAAGAACGGGAGGGAGGAAAAAATCAAAGACAAGCCCCAGGTCAGGGGAAAAAAGCCCGGGTCAGGTACACAGGTAAGCAAACAACAAAGCAATTGCCAGGTAGCAAGGCACAAAGAATATCAAGGCGCGCACTCAGCTTCAGGGAGTTTAAATGTGATTCCGGTACCGCCCCCGAGCTGATTGGAGGGCTGGGCCCCCCATTGGTGGGGGCACCCCTCGTGTAGGAGTGGCTGGGGGTCTGTCCCCACCAGCTCCCAGCAGACTGTCTATCGGGGGGGGGGGGGGTCGCTGATCAGCTTTTGCAGACTCTTCCTTTCCCCGCAAAGCCGAGCGCTGCCCCGCCTGAACTCCTGTTTGGGTTTTCTGGAATCATCCAAAAAGCAAAAACAGATAAACTTTGATATTAAGAGTGAACCGGGTTAAAACAAAACCCCCTCAGACATGACGTAAGTACATTTTCTTGTATTCTTTACCCCACTTAGAATTTTTATGGTTCTGTCTATGACACCATTAAAAAGTACATATTATCCTGCAAAGTAAATGCCCTCATTTACCTAAGTAGATGGAAACATAAAAAAGTTATGGCTCTTGGAAGACAGGGAGGAAGAAAACGTAGAAACCCTATTATTTTGGGCCGGGTCAACAGGGGGGTTTAAAATTGGTGTCCTCTTCGGTTGTCTTTCATTAGGTCCACTTTGCCAAAGACAGCAACAGATGGTGTTATCTAACACTTATGTACCTTGAATTTGGAGGTCACCTCTGATCTCTTTGGAAATTGTTCTAGACTCTTTAGTTACTATTCGTATTATCCATCTCTTCAATTTGGTATCAATTTTTCTTTTGTGATCACTTTCAGGTAGGTTGGTTACAGTCCTATACATCTTAAACTTACGAGTTATATGTACAACTATAGTAACAGGAACATAAAAGGGGTTGTCTCACTACAAGGATTGCTTTTTATGTTAAAGATCTTGCAAAAACAAGTCACTCTGCAATATGTACCCATTAACAGTGTCCTACCTATTCCTAAATATCCCCTCTTGTATGGGCTGCATCAGCTCCTCAGGTCACTATAGCTACAGACCTGTTTGATCTCTCCTGATAGGCTGTGAGCACTGGTTGCTATAGCTACAGACCTGGCTTCTATTGCAGCCTAGTAGAAGCCAGTAAACACGCCCCTGAATTCAAAATGAAACCAAGAAAACAGGACTGAGGTAAGATGAATCAATGTAGTGAGACAACCCCTTTAAGTGTGACATGACATAAAAGAGACGCTGCTACACTAGTTTTAAGGCACATTAAATTAGTGTATTGTGCACCTGAATGAATGAACCTATCAAAAATCTGGCATCTGGTTTACCTTGCATAGTATAATTGATGCACCTAGCAGCATAGAAAAATGTATGCACATAACATATCATTGCTAGCATATGTGATACTACTTTAGGCGCATTCAAATGTGTTGTGCCAGACATATAATGCGCCTAGTTTTGGTGAACTATAATTTATTTACATAGAGAATAGGGCATCAACAGTGTTTTTGTGCAAAATAGACCAAAAAAATGGCACAGCCCTAATGGGACATTTCGCCCTAAGTTGTATGGAGATAGTCCTACAGCCTTTACCCTAAACATGTTTGTTTATAATTTTCTTTCTAATCTCCTGAGACAACTCTCTGCTTAGCTTCCTTCAGTCCATGTTCAGTGTGAAACACACCATGATACCAAACAGCATAGTGACTACTTTTAACCTTTTTAACAGGCGGACTGACTGATTATAAATTGAAAGACACCTGTGATGCTAATTACAGGACACATTTTATTTTAACATGTCTCTGGTAAAATTATTTTCAACCTTTTATATGATCATAATTTTTGTCCAGGTCAGTCTCATTGTAAACTTTTGACTTTGCAGAAAGTAATAAAAATGCCTAAAAAAAATCTCTCTCTCATTATTCTGGCATTTGGCTAATATAAATAATTTTGGTTCCTAATTGACCTAAAACGAGTAAGTTTTCTTCTGATTTCATGTCAGACAGTGAGAAAAACATGCATATGTGTCTTTTTATATAGTGTAAACTTCTGGTTTCAGCTGTGCTAACAAAATGGTGGTAATATTTGTTTCTTGTATGATCCTGTTTTTGGTATTGTTATAACTACTATTTAGTATATCATCATACATCGAAAACTCCCTTATGATTATATTTATATAATATTTTGGTGGTGGAGGTGGCTAAACATATATAGACCCTAGCAAGACTACTGGGTCCCGCATGAGCAAAAGGCTTGAGATAGGAGTCAGGTCCAAAATTTGCCGATACATAAAACTGTAGCTGATACTAATAACTGAGCGGGCACTGCTATTAGTATTGTTTATTGAAGGCACCCTTTTCCTAGTATTATGATTGGGTGTGGTCTTCTGGAAATTTTTAGGGTGCTTTCTGATGGCAGTATTGTTTATTGGCAGTACTATGCTGGTAGTGTTATGTTATATAACTGTACTAATAACACAGTTGTGCTGTTCATGTGTTTTATTGAACACATTCAGTAAGCAAGCCCAGTACTGAGGGATAAAGTAAGTGAGCCCTTAAATTTAATATGATGTAGATCCCTAACTAGCAGCAATCACCTCTACCAAATGTTTCCTGTAGCTACAAATACGATTTGCACCATTTTGGGGAGGAATCTTGGATCATTCTTCCCCGTAAGTTTGTTTCTGTTCATTTCTGGGATGTCTTGTGTGCAGCGCCTCCTCAGGTCATGCCATAGCATCTCAATAGAGTTAGGCTATGTCCCCACGGCACGGTTTTTCAGCCAGTTCTTGGTTTTGAAAACCGGCTGAGAAACTTTTACAAGGGCCTTAATGGAAAATCCGTGCAACCCCCCTGC
>JAODAL010057284.1:0-22771 GCA_025379985.1 Phyllomedusa bahiana
TTTTTTTAAAAAAAATAAAACCTGTTTAGGGTCAAAATTTGTTTTGCGATGCTTTTTTCTGAGACCAAAAATTTTTTAAAATCTTTTTTGGGGACCCTTTTTTTATTTGTGGACTAAAATTGTAATTTAAAAAGGGGAAAAATTTCAGATAAAAGGGAATAAATTTTTATTTTTTTTAAAGGGGATGTATTTAAAACAAAATTAATGATCTTTTATTTAAATAGCGAAAACCCATATTACTTAGCACTTTCCCAATTTTTAGGGGTTAATAAGTACAGAGAAAAACCAAACTTTTACAAAAAACAAAAATTACTTACAGATCAAAAACCCAAGGGTGGGCAGATTACTAGGGACAAAAAGGAGGGGAGTTTTGGGACCTAAACATTTTTAAATTAATGGGGCCCCTTTAAAGTGCTTTTTTTAACTCCAAAAAGTCAAGGGCAGGTCGGTAATCAACTTTTATTTGGGGTCTACTGTTCCAGCAGAAATGGGGCCCAGTTTTGCCCCCCCCTTACAAGTCATCATGTGGAGCATTTTTTGAGGGGGATGGGCAAATTTTTCTAAAAAATTTTCGATTGGGGTCATTTTCGCCGAATTTTTGAACAAAAATAAATTGGGTTCCGAATTATTCGGCAGAAATCGCGTTAAAAAAGCACCCTTTTTTCCCAGGCTGAAACAGACCCTGCGGGGTGTTTTGTAGAACGTTGTGCCAGGGCTTAAAAAAGCAGGGGGGACTTGGTTTGGTCTTCATACAATTTTGGGTTTTTTTTTGTATGAAAAGCAGAGGGGACTGAGCCCCCCTTTTTAAATGGGCTTCACTAAAAAATTTCCCTTGGGCCTTAAGGGGCCCAAAACTGACAAAAAAAACAAAGGGGGGGAAATTAGCCTGATAAAGTCATGCCAGCAAAGCGGGAAAAAAAAACAAGCTAAGAGCTCAGGGGGGCAACTTTTAGTGACAGTGTGTGGGGGGTGACAGGGGGCAGCCACAGCAGCATGAGGCAGGCAGTGGCCCAATGAAAATTCTGGAGGGGGCAAAAACACGAGGGGGCCAAACGGGAAGGGGGCACAATTACTGAGACCGGAGGCCCCACCGAGGGGCGGCGGGGCGTATGAGTCCCGTTAAAATGGCACAATGACTTTTCTGGGGGGGGGCGGCCCCCAAACAGTATTTGGCCACAAGGGCAAAATGATACAGTTTTGGAGGTCAGGGACGCAGCACATGAGATCAGGCAGTGGCAAAAATGAAAATTCGGAGGGGGCAAAACATTTTTAAAAGCCACAGAGGGGCACAATCACACAGTGTGGGGGGTCCGGGGCCCCAGTATAGATCGGGGCAGGGGGCCCCCAATGACATTCTGGAGGTGGCAAAACAGGAGGAAGCCACAAAAGGGCACAATGACGAGAGGGGGGGTACGGCGGGGCGCGCATGAGGTCAGGAAAGGGGGCAAAATTTGACCCCAGGGGTTCGGGCCCAGGGGCGGGCAGCCCCCAAGCAGCAGAATGGGGTTTCAGACAGTGGCACAATGACACAGGTGGATGTCACGGGCAACGGGCAGAAAGCAGAAATTGAGGTCATAGAGTGGCACAATGACAGAGTTTTTAAAGGGGGGGGTGGAAATTACCAGCCCCGGGGAAAAAGATGGGGTAGGAAAGAGGGAGAAACTGTACAATGTGTGGCATCGGGTGGGGGGCGGGTCAGAATAGGGGCAGGAGGGGGATATTTTTAACAGACGACGCCAAAGGGCTTTTTGGGGGTTTGGGAAAATTTGGGCCCGGAAAAACGCCTGGTTCCCCCCAACTGACAAAGGCAGTCTTTCCACTTTTCCCGTGGACAAGGGGGTTTTCCCCCTTTGGGGGTAACGCGGGGGGCCCGCGCCGCATAAAACCACCCCAATGATGCCACCTACTGGCCGGGCGGGGGACAGCTTCTCCATTTGAAAACCCGGAAGTTGGGGTACACATCCTTTTGGGCTGCCCGTAGTCCTCGGTTTCTTCTAACTGATGGTCCAGGTGCGGTCCAAGTGGGCCCAAACAACCTTTTGGGGTTCAGGGAAGGGCCCCCCCCTGGGCCTTTTGCCCCGGGGCCCGGGCGACTGGCCCCTCCTCACGGGGGCGGGGGGAAGGAAGCTGCTCCCCATGACTCCGGGACTTGGGGTTAAACGATGGAGCGGAAACTGGTGCTACCCCCGCCCCCACCCCCCCCCCCCCCCCAACAGCCGTTTCCCCCGGGTTGTACTTGAGCGCTGGGGCCCCCCCGGTCGGGCCTGTCAGGGGAGGGACAATGCCCCCACATAGGGCAGCAGCCAACTGATTACGGAGGTTTTCCCTATAAAAAATTTGATTTTTGTCTTCCCTCTAAAATAGTTTTTGGGCCCGGTAGCAAAGGGGTCCAATAGGGTGGGGCCCAGAAGTCTACCCTCTCCCGGGTTGCGGGGACTTTTTCCGGCGGTCACTACCCAGGCAAATAAGCTTTGCTGCGGGCCACTGCAACAAGTGACTCCGAGGGGCTCCCTGCCTCCTTTTTCCACTGAAATACTCCCCGGTTTTGCTTGGGAGCCCATCTGCCCGTTTTTCCCTCTTTCTCCATCCACCTCCTCAACCCGGGCTCCTGTCCTCCTCTTTTGTCAGGCAGATTTTTCCGCATCTGTTCCAGGCCCGGGAAGCAGGGGAATGACAAAAAAAGTCCCCTCCCCCATAGGGGCCCTTTCAACAAACGGCGGGTTTGCACCATGGGGCTGCCACGGGGCTGCAAAAAAGTTAAACGGGGGAGTACTTCTGTTCCCGGGAAAATCATAAAAAAAATCTTTAAATTGGCCTTTTCTCTGTTCATACATTTCGGGCCCAAAACATTTTGGCAGGCGGGAAATTTCCAGGGGGGGAAACATCGCATACCCAAGTGGGGGTTTGGGGGGGGGCCGTTCTGCGCTGAAAACTCGTGGGGGGGTTTGTTCCTGGCTTTGAAACGAAGGGGATAAAGTGCATCCCCACATTTTCCCGGGCCCTTTTTTCAAATTTTTCTGTTTTTTTCGGGGAAATTTTCGGGAAACCCTTTTCAAAACCAAATTTAAAACACGGGGGCCCCAAAGCAGGGGCAGGGGACCATCCCCCTCCCGGGGCAGGGGCCCTTTTTCCTCCCATTTCCGTAAACCATGGTTCCAAATTTTCCCGTTTGGCGGGGAAACCCAAACACATCGATTTTTTTGCTGCATGCGCGGAGCATTCCTCCCCTTTGTGACTTCTTTCCCGCCGAGGCAAGCCAGGTGAAAGAACTGCGAACACCGCTGTCCCCTTCACAGTGGTATGAGGGAGCAGTACTTGTGGAGGCTGAATTGGTGGGGGGTGGAGTAGGAGGGAGGGACATTGGACGGGTGCACCCCATTTTTTGAAAAAATAGGGGGAGGAAGCAGCGTCCCCTTTTTGCCCAAAAGTTGTTGGGGGTGCCGGGGCTGGAACCCCTTCCCCCAGTGAGGAAAAGGCCAGTACGGGGCCCTGCCCGTAGTTACAGCCCCAGACGTCCGCGCTGCCGTGCACCTTTGGAAAAAACCCAAATAAGCTCAAGGACTGACCCACCTTCGGTTCTACATTTTTAAAAAGGGTGCTGGTACTCCCTTTTTTTGGAAAAAAAATTTTCGGCTTGGAAATCTCCTTTTCCGGCTCGGCACAACCCATTGGGTTTCCTGAACGGGGGGCAGATCCACCTTTTGGGAAAAGGGAGGGACTGCAGGACCAACAATTTGGACAGGACCCAAGGGCCCAGCTCCCCTGCACCTTGGGAGGGTTTGGAAAAGCATCCAGTTTTGGGCCCCTTTTTTGCAATCGCCCGCGGGAAACGCCTGCGGGCCCCAATGGTAGCGGGGACAGGAGCATTTTAAAACAGGAGATGATGTCAAAGAAAAAACAGCTCCCTTTGCAGAGGTGGTGGGCCTTGCTGGTGCAATGGCAGGGAAAGCCACGGGGCGCGGGTTTTGGCGGCTTTTGCCGGGCGGCGGGATGGCCACCACTTCTGACCACGTTTCTCCCAGGCCCCCGGGTTTGGTGGACCTCCCTGTGTTGAGCAGGGTGGGGGCCCAAAAGTTAGCTCCCGACCCCACCTTTTACTTTCGCCCCAGATTTTTACATTTACCCATATTCGGCTCCTCCGGTTGTCTTAGCAAGAACTGCCACACCGCCGAGTAGGGATTTTCCGCCCAACCGGTTTCCAAAATGGGGACAAATGCCAAACCCCCCCGGGGATTTGGGTTTGGCCCCCTGTGTTTGCTATTTTTCGGGGCCCGGGCGAAGGGGTTTTTTCCCCCCGGGGCCCGCTTGGCCCCCGGGACCTCACAGCTGCTTTCCTGCTGCTCACAGCCACACGACCCCCCTTGCTGGCTGCGCGCTGCCGGGCGGCAAGCTGACCCCCCTTTTCTCCTGACGTTGTTGACCCCCTTTGGGCCCCCTTTTGGCCCCCCAAGTGCGGTTGGTCCCCAATAAACAATTTGTTTTTCATCCCACTGTTTGTCCTAAATTCCCCGGGTTTTCTTGTATCCCGGGGAGGTTAAACCTCTCACAACATGACCTCCAGGCACTCTCCACAACCCATACTTTTCCGCCACTGCAAGAAAAAAGGGGGATTTTGGGCCCCCCATTTCTTCGCTGCCAATTTGCTTGCAAACTCCCCTCCTCAAATTTTTCTTCCTCGCTATATAGTGGCGCGGGAGCCCAGACCACATAGTAGAACTCTGGCTAGGGAACCGGATGGGGGCAGAGGGGGGGCTGAGGAAAGGTTGGGGGGGCCCCTGACCCCTCCGGGCCCTGCCAACAAAGGTTTTTGTTTGAGGTTCCCAACCGAAATCTTTTGGGGGTTTTTCAAATGTCATCGGGGGGATGAGGATGACCTAGTCAACCCAATCAAACCCTTGGGTTTCAAAAAAAAAACCCCCGGCCCCCTGAGGCCCCGCAGTTTTGGCCTCCCGGGGACCCCCGCTGCGACGTCCCCCTTTGGGGGGGGTTTTTCCTTTTTTTCGCCCCTTTTTGGGCCCCCATTCCCGGAATGTTTGTTTCCACTTTCCACCGCCCGGTGCAGGCCGCCCCCCTCTCTGTCTGACATACTGTTTGTTTTTAAAAATAAAAAGACCTGTTTTTATGAGTTTAATCGGGAAATTTTAAAATAACCCTTTTTTTTGACTCCAAAATGAAACCCCCCAACCCCGCCCTTTGGGGAAAACCCCTTTGGGGAAAAAATTTCGCTCCACAAAAGGCCTGGAAAAGTTTTTTTTTTCTTTTAGTGTCGTTTAAAAACACTATGTTTTTTTATTTAAAAGTAAAGCCAAAAAACAGGCTTTTAAATTAAAATTTTGGGCATGAATAGGCTACAGGAAAAATTTTAAATATTTTGGCGTTGAAAAAAGGAAAGGTTTTATTTTTTTTTCAGCACACCACCCCAAAAAAACGCTTAATTTAAACCCGGAAAGTAAATTCGCCAAAAAATTGAGCCGCACAAAAAATAGTAGCTTTTTTTCGGGGTTTTCAATTGCGTGTTTTCTACGCCACCCAACAAGAGAACAGTTGTAATTAAACCCCCTTTTCTTGTGAATTAGGCTTAAAGAAAAAAAATTTTTATATTTTTTGGGATTGAAAAAGACGGTTTTTTTTTGTCAGCACCCCAGCAAAACCCAAAGCCCTTTAAATTTAAACCCCTTTAATGTAAAAAATTTTTCGCCAAAAAAATTAGGGCCCCTCCAAAAAATAGGGGAGATTTGTCCTTTGTTTAAAATTTCGGTTTTCTTTCCCACACAACAAGAGATTTTCCCTTGTTTTAAATTAAACCCTTTGCTTGGGGAATTAGGCCCCACAAAAAATTTTTAAAAAATTTTTTAATTTTTCCCTTGAAAAAGAAAGTTTTTTTTTTGTCAGCACACCACCCAAAAAAAGCTTTTTAACCCTGGATTAAATTGGCCAAAGAATTGGGGCCGCTAAAAGTAAACTTTGTAGCGTTTTACAATTTGCGTGTTTTTTTTACGCCCCCACCAACCCAAAAGGGTACAGTTTTTAATTTAAACCCCCTTTTCTTTTGAATAGGCTACCCGGGAAAAAAATTTTTTTATTTTGGTGTTGAAAAGGGGCGGTTAAATTTTTTTCGCACACCCTCAAAACCCCAAAGGGTTAATTAAAACCCCGGATGTAAATTTTCGCCCCCAAAAAATTGAGCCGCATAAACGAGTACCTTTTTTAGGCGTTTAAAAACAAAATTTTCGTGTTTTCCGCCACACAAAAAGGATTCAGATGTAATTTAAACCTTTTGCTTTGGGGGAATTAGGTACATGAAAAATTTAAAATATTTTTGGGGTTGAAAAAAAAACGGGTTTATTTTTTTTCAGCACACCAGCAAAACAACGCTTAAAATTTTTTCCCCGGGTGTTTTTAAAATTGGGGGCAAAAAGAATTGGGCACCCCAAAAAAGAAGTGGTAATTTGGGATTGTAAAAACGGTTTTTTCTTTAAAGGGAAAACAACAGGAAACCCCGGCTTTTTGATCCCCCTTTTGGGTATTGGGGAAAAGTTATGGAAAACGGGAGTGGGGCACCCCTGGGTTTCAAATTCCAATAAAACCCCAAAAAAATTTGAAATTTGAACATTAAGAGAACAGTCTCTGAAAACAACTGGAAAAACCCCACAGAAATCGCTATAAAAAAAATTTTTAATTTTTTCAGCAAAAAAGCATCAGCCGTGGCCCGCCCTTACCTGGGAGCACTGTTTAGAGGAGGTTTTTTTGAGCCCCCCGGCCGTGGGGGGACTTATATGTGCGGTGACGTTTCCCCCAGAATCCCGCCCGGGCCCCCCCCCTGATTTGGGGTTCCCCCCTCTGCACAATGTATGCAGGCTAAATTCCCTTCCCTTCCCCCCAGAGTGCTTTTTTACCCCATGTACGCCATGTGTCGGGAGACCAATTTTTTCAATCCAAAAACCCCACTTCGTTCACCCCCCAAATACCCCAAAGTTTTGACTTTTGTTCCCCGGGGGCCGAAGTTTTCCCGAAATTCTAAACGGAAATTTCCCCCTTGTTAGAAACCCATTTCGCCCCCTCTCTAATCGTATGGTTGCAGTGCGAAATGCCTCCAGAACACCCCCGATCTCAGGCGCATAACAAAATGCTGTGGGTCCCTTTGGAGTGTGCCTGGTCATACACTGAAAGAACAATGGGCTGAAAGAACACCAGAATAGTGGCGTAGCCCTACATGTTGCCCAAAGTGTGAGGGCCCTGCTGTCAAGAGCTTACAATTTATTGGGGTGTATATTTGAGACGAAGTTTGAGAAGTGCTTAGTTTGCAATGGTTCAGCCATGTAACTTAAATATGGGGTAGTTTACATTATGTGGATGTATCTGCCACCCAGGCCATACATCTATATACAGATAAGTGCCTGTGAGTGCCCAAGTGCAGGAAGTGACAAATGTGTGTGACCAGAGTGACCAGAAAGAACCCCCATAATTTTGTCATTGGCTTTTTTTCAATGCTGTCCACTGTACAGGATAAATAATGTTATATTTTAATAGATAGGACTTGTAGATGTGTCAATACTGATTATCTTTAAATAATTCACTTTATTATATTTTATAAAAATATATTTTTTATTTATATTTTAGAACTTTATTTTTCCTTATGCTTCTAGTCTCACTAAGGTAGTTGACCTGTAGGGCTAGTGCTCGCTTATACATCTTGAATAGCCCACTTCAAATCTGAATAAAATAACAAATGGGCATTAGTCCCAAACTGTGTAGGAACATACCTTGCTGACCCTGAGAATGTCACGACTGATTGAACAGTGTGAGGCTCTGTAGTCACATAGATAATTGAATCATTACCTCTTGTTGTCATTTTATTCATATATTTCCAGAAGAGTAATAGAGGAGCAACACAGAGTCCTAGGAAACGTGCTTCAGAATTGTATTATTCACTTACATTGTTCTACAAACTATCAATAAACAAGGTTAAAAATCATTTGAAACTTGGCTGTAAATAATTTCTATTTTTAATGGATTAATAATATAAAGTAATTAAGTTTTCAACATCAGTGGATACAAGCTTTGTTCTTCTTTCTGACATATTTTAATTGTGTTCGATTAAATAGACACAGTGCCTTTTTTATTCTGAGTGATACATGGTGACATTTAGAAACATAAAAGTAAATCCAGCAAATGTTTTGTATTGTTTACCTTTCATTTTTGCCACTAAACTTACCACTACTGTATAACCTGATTTGTATTAAAGGAAATTTAATTAAAAGTGTGGAAAACAGGCAACAATCACACCTTTGTTATTCATCTTGTTAATTACAGAGTTGATAAATGCCGGAAATGATAAGCTCTGTGACCAGGTATGTTTTACAAAACCTTTCAATCAAAAACAAGGTGCTTAAATGTTGTCACAATGTAGCAGATGGCACAATTTGTGCTTATACAGTAAAACATACTTAATTAATAAGCTTACTGACATTTGCTCTCACAATTTATGGTCAGCCCCTGTTTGCTTACAGATCTACCCTGAAAGTTGACCCTGTAAGTATAATAATAATATTAGTGCTTCAGTTTGGTGGTATAACATCCCATCTATTATTATTTCAAATATTACTCTACATATTTCAATGCTAATAAAGCTTAAACAGTAAATGAGATTGGTTAGAACCTTGTTATATAAAAAGGCTTTATTTTCTAAAAAGTAGCAACAGTGGTTTAAAACAGAAATAAAGCCTAAGTCAACTTCCCAATTCATGGTCATCATGGTTCTGGTAGTCACCAGGTTGGGAAAAACAACATACATACCTACAACATCACATTCAACGAATCAAATATGAACACTTAGTTGTCCAGCTTCCTTCCAAAGAAACCATAAGTATTCTGTCAATAAGGTAGCAAAAATGATGCCACTGGAATACAATTAACAGGAATAAGAGTCATAAATTAACTATCACATTTGCAAAGTACTGCATTTTATACACATGTTCCTCTCCTGAACTAGGCACTGGGACAAAATATTGTGAAACCTGTAAAAACACTTTGCATTTAAATAAAATACTTTATATACTGGTACAGATGTCTATGCAAGCCTTAGTCCGTGTGCAAAAGCAGAAGCCATGACAATAAACTTTTGGGCAAAGAGCAAAATTCTACCGGGAAAATATTCAGGAATACTGGGAAAATATTTTGTAATATAAAACGGTGAATAACATTGCTCATGTTCCCAAATGGACTTGCGTGAGGGGAAAAAATTCCTGGAAATTTTCAATATTCAAACAAAAATTACACAATCTCTGACCAAAATATGGTCAATTTGGTAACATGACCACACTGAGTGTAAGATTGAGCCTAATTATGCCTGACACCAAAGTCAAAGAAGGAGAGGCTCAGATAATGTTTTGGCTTTAATGGTAAATACAGTAGTATATTCTATGCAAAGACTGACTTGGTTTAAAAACATACCTGGCACTCACCACAGAAGAGCAATATTTTCTTTCTCTGTCTTTCCAATTCTCCGTTTACAAGCCCAGAATATTAGTCAGACACTTTGCAAAAAGTATACAGAACCTTACCAGATGGTTTGATTCTACTTGATTATAAAGAGGTATAGTATATAACCAGGTCAGAGAAATCTGGGAATTCGGGTAGTTTTGTTAAAGAGGCAGAGTTGAATTATATATGAAACTCCATTTTCAGCCCCAGGGAAAAGATGATCCTCTAAATAAAAATGAGAGTTCTTATCTGAGGTACATATAGTTTACTGAGGGATGCATTGAACAGATCACTATCAATATATTAGTGAGCCATATAACAAGTAAAAAGATAGTCCTGGAGAACCCCTTTTCAAATTTTTTGAGATGCACTAGTATTTAATAAAAGGAGTATCAAAACAGGAAGCTTGGGTCTCTAAAAGACAATGTGCCTCATTTTTTTTAAACTTTCTAATAGTAAGACTGTTCTTGTTGCCCATAGCAACCAGTCAAAGCTCGGATTTTATTTTTGGTCCAATTTTTCCAGCTTAAAAAAATTAAAGCACTGAATGCTTAAAACACTGAACACTGAATGGTTGTTCTGGGCAGCAAATACAGTTTTATACTCAAACAGTTTTGATGACTGAGACCTATTATGTTACATTTCTCTCATCAAGATGTGAATTCTTTGGCTGCAACTAGTGTTAGGTTGCAGATTCTATGGTGTCCCTGGTTTTTACTCTGGAATCCCACAAGAAGGTATTGACTGCCACATGGTAATTCCTATGTTATCCAGAATAGTCACCCTTTGGCAAATATAAAAAGACAGAGAGAATATCAGTTGTGGAGGGTGGGACAGTACAAGGAATATCAGAAATAGAGCATACAACACGGCCAGGAAGACCAAATGTGGAGCACGAAATAAGATGAGTATGACCAGACAAGAACAAAACAAGGACTAGGCTAGGAGTACTGTAACAAGGCGTGCCTGTAGACTGAAGGGAAGCTGTGGGCAGTAAAGATAGGCCTTAAGAAGTTCATCGGAAACAGCCAGGATTAAACATTGCAGTTACTAGCATATATTCTCTGGAACAATATAAAGTTAACCTTAACTTTGCTTCAGCAGCGCTATGCTGGTACTCAATCGAATCAAGCACATGGGCATAACTAGAGCCATAGCAGGCCCAGAGACCCAAGGAGGCCCATTAAGGTCCAAGAACATTATGTATTTTTGTGAGGAAACACAATTTGGTAGTTTTCTGAGGTCTAGCTGAATTTTTTAGGTTATGTAATATACATGGCACTAATAGTCATACCTTTAATTATTGCTTTTACCCTGCTGACTTTGTTTTCTGTCATAAAGTGGTGCCCTGTGGATTCTAATTATGCCCCTGATCAAACATTAAGAACTACCACTGTATAAAAATCTTAAAAATGTCACAAATATTTTATTTCATAGACAACCTTCTTGGCTATCTCATACATAACTTTGATCAGCAACAATTTAGCATATGCTTACTTATGCAGATTCTTGTATTTTTTTTCTTCTTGTGTGCTACAAATTACAACCTGTTCTCATATTCCCTAAAAGCTCAGTCATTATTAGATTGATTCCCAAGCAAAAGGTCACAGGTGCGCATCAAGGAGCAGCCATGAAGAAACTGCATCATCCAGCTGATTGATCAAGGTCTTTTAGCCAAGAAAATTGCCAAACTGCTTCATGTGAGGCCAAGACAGCTGGAAGAATATGAAATGAAGTCCATCTATTAATTTCAAAGTCAAGAGGTTGATGTCCGGGCAAAATATTGAAGTCAACAAGTCGGCTCATCACAAGGTCTATCAGTTCTGGCACAACAAACACAACAGTGGAAGAGGCTTGTATGCTTTGTAATAGAGAGGTCACACACGTCTATGCAAGCACTGTGTAATGCACATTACACAGGTCTTGAATGAGGGCCCAAAAAAAGGTGAGGAAGCCTTGACTTCAATATTGTCATTAAAAGTGTCGGCTCGAGTTTATAAAAAAGTACGGTATATGTATAGTTTATTGAGGGATGCATTGAATGTATCACACAGCAGGTATAATGCAGAGTGATAGCACAAATATTGCAGATGATTGGAAAAGGGTGATTTGGCACGATGGGATGAAAGTCAATAGACTGGGCTCTGATGGGTACAAATGAGTTTGAAAGAATCAAGCGAAAAGGGGGCTAACAGATCGAGAAATTGAAGAAACTGTTAAGTTTTGTGGAGGAAGCCTCCAAAGATGTTGGATACTTGACCAGGATCAATGTTGATCTCAATGTTGAGCCATATGTGAGTATCCTACAAGATGATTTACTGCATACAGTCGAGTACTTTGGGTATGAAAAGGACAATATAGTGGTCCAGCAGGACAATGACCTGAAGCATACATCAAGGTTAGAGAAGGAATAGTTCAATGAAGTAGAATTGCTGTATTGGCCTCCACAATCCTTAGACCTCAACCCAATCGAACACTTGAAGAATAAGCTGTATTCATACTCAAGTGAGTCGACCGGTATGCACCAACATTGGGAACATGTAGAAGAGTACCTGGTATAAGATTTCGATTGAGACATGCCTGAATCTGATGGAGAGCCCAGAAGTATTCAGGCATTGTTGAAAGCCAAAGGTGGATTTAACAAATACTAACAAGATACTAAAACTTGTACTTTACATTTTTAGGAGCAAAACAGTAACAATGCAGTTAAATGACAAGAAACTGCATAACTAAGCATATGCTAAATAGTTGCAAGTCAAATTTATGAATGAGATAGCCAAGATGATTGTCTACAAAATGGCGGTAGCCTCACGTTTAAAGTTGTAGTGAACGGTGAGATATTGAGCCTGAAAGACAAAAGTTCAAAACCTGTTTGCCCTCTTGCTTGGAATTGCAAGTTAAAGTGCCCTTTAGATATATATATATATATATATATATATATATATATAATATATAAATATATATATTATATAATATATATACACATACCTATCAAACACTTCAGGCTGATTAAGAAATGTATACTCCGCTTCTTGTATCAAGCTTTTAAGCTCTACATCCACAATCTTAAGATTCATCTGCTTTGCTGCCACTCCTGCAATAAATACACCTCTAACTAAGGCTTTGTTGGTATCCCAAAATATCAACTGGTAAATTACTTCCTAAAAGGAAACATATCTCCAAACATCCTTTGAACTTAAAAACACTCATAAAATGATGAACAATATCTTTTGGAAGTAGCAGTCTGCTTTAAAAACTTCAAGACAACCAAATTTATCTGCTTGATATATTCATATATTCAACCCCTGAGAAGTATGCATAGAGCAATAGAAGCAATTCATTCCTTATAACCACTCCAAAGTCATTCTCCACCAAAAATAAGTTCCATATAGTGTTCCAATATGAATCGAATGATCCACAGAAAAAAATAAAATAAAGTTAACAGGCTCAAAAACACTTCAACTCGCTGTTGCTTAGCTGGAGGATATGCTGTGTTGTTCAATCTGAGTAGTGTTGAGCGATTATAATCGACAAAGTTGAAATCGGCACGGTTTTTATGTTGATCGAAATTTTTCTAATCACGTGATAATTTAGGTGAGAATCTGTGCATAATCTATTAATATCGCGCCATTTTCGGCGCTTCCTGTCATTTTGGTGGCCAGCAAATCAGCTTAGAGAATAGAGCAGGGTGAGCTGGGTGTGCGACGTCATTACTGTGATGCGTATGGTTGTGATTGGCTGGAAACTGTGTCCCATAAGAGCAGGACGTGTGTCAGCTTTCTCCTCAATACAGCTCAGCGACACAGTTCTCTTTTTTCACACAGACAACTATGCTTTTAGCTGTTAACATTAGAACATAGGTAGATTAGAGAATTTCAGTTTTTAGTTAGTTAGGCTGAGCCTTTGAAAGAAGCATCTAGCACTGTACAGCCGCGGGGGAGAGAGGGTGCGGCAGGGTGGGGTGGGGGGGAAGTGCGGGCGAACGACGACAGACAGGCAGGCAGGCTTTTGAAAGGAGAGTGTATATTGTGCAGTCCAGACTACTTTGAACCTGCATTGAAATGAATTTTTATTACCAGTTTTTGGCCAGTTTTTGGTGAAATAGTACCTTGTATTTTGTGCAGCCTGTACTTATATTAGGATACAGAAATTTTCTAGTAATTGCAGGTGTATTTGATAGGTGCAAAACCCACCTTTTATTATCTGTACACAATTTAATTAGATTTTTTTTAATTTTGTGCAGCCCAGTTTTGTTCAAAGACCCACTTTTTACTTACAATAGGATACAGAACTTTCTAGTCACCGCAGGTGTATTTCATAGGTGCAAAAACCACCTTTTATTATCCGTACACAATTTAATTAGTTTTTTTTTCACTTTGGCGCAGGCCATTTTTGTTTAAAGACCCATCTTGTACTTATATTACCATACAGTAATTTACTAGTAATTGCTGTTGTATTTCATAGGTGCAAAAACCACCTATTATAATCAGTACACAATTTAATTACGTGTTTTTCACTTTGGCGCAGCCCAGTTTTGTTCAAAGACCCACTTTGTACTTACAATAGGATACAGAACTTTTCTAGTCACCGCAGGTGTATTTCATAGGTGCAAAAACCACCTTTTATTATCCGTACACAATTTAATTAGGTTTTTTTCACTTTGGCGCAGGCCATTTTTGTTGAAAGACCCATCTTGTACTTATATTACCATACAGAAATTTGCTAGTAATTGCTGTTGTATTTCATAGGTGCAAAAACCACCTATTATTATCAGTACACAATTTAATTACGTGTTTTTCACTTTGGCGCAGCCCAGTTTTGTTCAAAGACCCACTTTGTACTTACATTAGGGTACAGAAATTTGCTAGTAATTGCAGGTGTATTTCATAGGTGCAAAACCCACCTTTTATTATCCATATACATTTCAAATAGGTGTTTTTTTTTACTTTGGTGCGGCCCAGTTTTGTTCATAGAGCCACCTTGTACTTAAATTTTAATACAGAAATTTTGTAGTTACTGTTGGTGTATTTCATTGGTGCAAAAACCACCGTTTGTTATCCGTATAACTTTTAAATAGCTGTATTGCACGTGGTGCGGCCCTAGTTTTTTTTCAAATGGCCACGTTGTACGACAATTCTGATAGAAAAATTTTCTAGAAACTGTTCTCATTTGTCATTGCTGCAAAAAACGCAATTTCTCATCTGTGTAACTTCTGAATAGTTTTATTGCGCTCAGTGAATCTCAGTTTGGCGCAGATAGCGCACTTGTATGATAGTTTGTTGAAAACTATAAATTCCTAGTCCTACTGGGCAGTTGTAAATCCCTGGGACTGAAAGAAGAACCCTTATTGATTTTGTTTTACGGTTCTTCCACCAGACCGCATTTCACAGGTATTCGCTAGAAACCTTTCAGCTTCTAATCCTAGTTGGCTGTAGCAAATTAGAGGGATTAAAGAATAGCTGTGTTTTGCCGTCTTTTAATAAGAGACTGTCAAAACTCTTCCATACTTTCTTAAATTTTCATCTTTCTGAACATGGAGTGAAATGCAGGTGGTAAGCGAGCAAAGAGGGGTGTAGGACATGGAGGAGGAGGTATGAGAGAAGGTGCTCCTTCCAGTGCTGGCGACAACACGCAAGCCAGCGGATCGTCGGTTGCAGGACTGTCAGGCCTGTCATCGCTGGGTCAGGGCCCTGTGAATCTCAGTAACGAACAGCGTCGCCAATCTGTTCTTCAGTGGTTAATGCAACCTGCATCCAGCAGTCTTACCTCCTCCTCCTCCCAGTCCAGACTCCTTTTTCCGGCACTTTTTAAATCTGGGGGTCATGTAGGTTTGGGGCTCATGCTGTGGCCCAGGACAGGTATAGTAAATGTCCAGTTCAACTAAAATGGTGGTTGAAAGACTCCTTTTTCAGGCACTTTTTAATCTGTGGGTCATACAGGTTTGAGGGTCATGCTGGTGACATGTATAGTCAATGTCCAGTTAAACTAAAATGGGGTTCAAAGACTCCTTTTTTTCGCCTTTTTTTAAAATCTGTGGTCATTAATTTAAAGGGGTCATGCGCGGTCCGGAAAGGGGATAGTCTAGCCCCATTCAACAAAATGGTGTTCAAAGACTCCTTTTTTTCCCACTTTTTAAATCGGGGGGTCAGCGGGTTTGGGCTCATGTTGTGGCCCGGACAGGGGATATCTATGTCCTTTTTCAACTAAAATGGTTTTCAAAGACTCCTTTTTCAGGAACTTTTTAATCTGGGGGTCATCGGGTTTAAAGGGGTAAAGCTGTGGTACAAGACAAGGATAGTGAATGGTCTGTGACTTTTTTTCTGTGGCTTTTATAACCTAAGTGTGTTGCCTAAGATGTAGCACATATCCAGTTTACTGTTGTGGATGTTAATTCCAGCTTCTCCAGCCCTGTTTTGGGTGTAAGAATGAAGGTGTTGTTCCTCTCCCATAGACTTTAATGGTCATCGGCGATAATCTATTATCGACTATCGGAAATCGTCATGATAATTGACGATATCCACTATCGACCCGATGACGATAGTCAACGTAATCGCTCACCAGTATCTGAGAGTCCCGGCCGGAGGCACACAGGATTACAGGCACAGGCTAAATTATAGTAGTGACGTCACTACAGCTACAAGAGCCTAGTAGGTACAAAATGCCAACGTGTTTCGGAGAACAGTGCTGCTTCCTTCATCATGGACATACTTTCTACTGTACTGAAGTCTTATATTGCCTTCCAAATCCATTATTGACAGCAGTTGTCGATAAAAAAAAGTTTCAACACATCTCTATCTTTATTAAATATTTAAAAAATATTAAGAACATAGCCACCTTTAAAAATTCTTAAGTTAAAAAGCAAAAATTTCAATATCAGTGCTGAGACCATTTGGAACCTGCGTATTCAAATTGAATATCCATTTGGTCTCAGCCCAAGACATTTTATCAATTATATTGCCTTTACGCCACCCCAATTGGATTTCATTTCCAAAGAATTTTGCATCTTCTAATAAACCTTGATGTTTCTGTTTAAAATTTCTCAACAATGGGTGATCTAAAAAACCTTTACATATATTGTACAAATGTTTCCGTATGTGTACATTCAAAACTCTCTTGATTCTTCCAATATATAATTTATTACATGGGCATTTAATTGCATAAATTACATCTCGTTTGGCAAGTTATTTGATGTTTTATTTCAAAGGAATCTGACTTTTCTCTCTCTTTGACACATATAACTTTATTATGTCTATTCATTTTACATTGTCGGCATACATAACAAAATCCGCAAGGATCCATCCACATCCTAGCTTCTCCTGCTTGTGTCCCGTTTTATATTTAATAGTCAGTGCTATCATATTTGCTAAATTTCTAGCTTTTTTAAATACGAATTTCGGATCACTTTGCAAATACTCCCTATAACCTGATCCTGCTTAAGGAAAGGCCAATGTTTAAAAAAGTTAACCTGATTATTATATTGCACAATTATTGGGAGGTTTTCAATTTGATGTCCCATTTCGAACCCCCTTTTGTTTTTATAATTTTCATCCACATTAAGTTTTTTCTTTCAAAAGATTATTCCTTGGGATCTTTTTTATCGCATTTTTTGTTTTTGTATATTTTCAATGAATTATCCTCTCATATGAAACTGATTAGCTAAATGTTCAACTTCTTCCTCATAATCAGCTACCTGTGTATAATTCATACGTTTTCTTAAAAACTGGCTTTTTGGTATATTAGAAAACCATCTTGGAAGTTGGCAGCTGGTATATGGAATATAGCTATTCGTATAAGTTATCTTATGGAAACTTTTAGTTTGTATCCCACCATTTTCTATAAAGAAATCATCACATCCAGAAAATCAATTGTTACTGATAACTGAATTGAAGAGAATAAATCATTCATGTTAATTTCGTTCAAAATCGGATCCAATGAGTCTGATGTATCTTCCCATATCAGTATGAAATCATCTATAAAACATCTCCAGAATATGATACCTTTAATTTTCCACCAGAGCAAATAGTGAACTCCTCCCAACCTCCAACTTTTAAATTGGCATAACTTGGTCCAAGCTTAGTGCCCATAGCTATTCCCCATGTCTATAAATAAAATGTACCATCATAAGCAAAATAATTGTGTTCCAAAATAAAGGAAACATATTCTACAATATATTTCACTTGGTCAATTTTATATCTATCACTTTTTTCCCCAAAAATGTTGTACCATCTCACATCCCTTTAAATGCTGTATCACTGTACAGTATATAACTAGGTGACATTCGATGTTACCAAAAAATATTCCTCTTTCTACGTTATTTTCTCCAATTCTTTAAGGATGCGGGTGGTATCTTTAAGATGTGCTGGTAATTGTTTAATCACAGGTTGCAGATGTACATTGACATATTCTGACAAATCTGTAGTCAGGCAGCCAATCCCAGATATAATAGGTCTCCCTGGGGAATGGCATAGATCCTCATGGATCTTTGGTAAATAATAGAATGCTGCCAATCTTGGTTTGTGAGGAAACGCACTAAAAAGAAGAAAAAACTAAGTGAATAAGAGGAACAAAAGACCTTTAATTTAAGTTAATACACACAAGAGAGTGAAAAAACACTATTGATGAAAGATTTGAAATTTGCCCCATCTTCTCCTTTTAATGGTTTTCAGGCATATATTGGAAAAAGTTATTTATAAATAAGGAACATATTCAGAATGAGGGTGAGAACACAAAGAATACATGTAAAACCCCCCTCTATGAGTATACATTGTTGTCTGTTAAGTCAACCCTGTAAACGAATACTCAGAGGCCATTGATACCTTTCAAAATGTAGTTATTGCAGATTCACGTAAAATTAATGAAAAAATCCAAAGATCTAAGAAATACTTTAAAGGGGTTCTCTGGGAAAGAAAACTAAATACATAAACTTCATGTCATAATGAAAAAATTCCTAAATACCTTTAATTAGAAAAGTCTGCTTGTTTTGTCTAGGGGATAATTATTACAGAAGAACAAAATGGGCATAGGGCTCCTTCCTGTGCAGAAACCTGTCCTACAGGAACTAGGACAGACTCTTTAAGTTACTTCCTGGTTAGGCTGACTGACATAACTGACCTGAACTGACAGACTTGTGGTGTGAGGGACGGCTCTGCAGATTAGAAAGGAAACTGAGGGCTCTACACATACACACATACTGTATATATGTAAATAGTTTGGAGTGGATATAGAATCTATAGCTCAGCTGAGAGGAAGCAGCTTTTGTGAAATGTAGTTTTCATACACTGCACCCAGCAGCCATAGTTCCGCTCACTAGTCCAGTGAGGAGAAAGATCCAACATGGCGATAATATGCAATATAACAGCTTTTGTAAATCGTTCAAACACTGAATTGTGATGGAGTGTTACTGCTTATCTTTAGTACTGCTGCACTATATGTTCTTATATTTTTGGGTGTCTCACGCAACCCCCTTAAGGGAAATCTAACTAGAGAAGAAAGCAAAGCCCTAATATTGATACAGGAGAATAATAGCTTTACTATTAGACCAGCAGATAAGCGGGGGTGGCCTATGATACAGAGGCTCAGCGGATCCTGTCTGACACACAAACGTACCTTAAATTAAAAAAAGATCCAACTGAACAGTAATTAAGTATAAAAGGACATAAAGAGAATTTGGTAATCAAGAAAAAGGCAGATTCTGTGTACAATAAAACACTGAGATTGGCAGCATTTACCTATTTACCGAAAACCCATAAGGATCTTTGCCATCCCCCAAGGAGACCTATCATTTCTGGGATTGACTGCCTGACTACAATTTGTTGGTTAAACAATTACCAGCATTTCTTAAGGGCATGTCCCCACGGCACGGGTTTTCGGCCGGTTTTTCAGCCGGTTCGCGGTTTTTCAGACTGCCTGAAAAACCGGCCAAAAATTAGCACAATGGTGCTCTATGGAAAATCCGTGCAGCAGTCCCCACTGCACGGGTTTTCCGTCTGGCGGTTTTGCCGCCCACAGTCCGGCCGCAAAACATTGTGCTTGCACAATCTTCCGTCCGGTTTCCGGTGCAAGCCAATGTGAAGGGGGATTGCTTTTCTCCGCTCATCGCGGAGAAAAGCCGTCCCCCCGCGACCATTAGGACGGCCGCAAAACAGGACAAATATCGGCCAGTATTTGTCCTGTGCAGTGGGAACACACCCTAAAGATACCGCCCAAATTCTTAAAGAATTAGAGAAAATAACATGGAAAGAGGAATATTTCTTGGTGTCATTGGATGACACCTCATTATATACAGTGATATGACATTTAAACAGACGTGAGATGGTACAACATTTTTTGGAAAAAAGTGATAGATATAAAACGTACCAAGCTATTGACAGCTATGGGCATTAAGTTTGAACCAAGTTATGCCAATTTATATGTTGGAGATTGGGAGGAGAGCAGATGTCAATTTCTTCCAGTTTTTATTTGACGAACATACATTTAGGGACAAATTTCGGATGTTTAAAGTTTGGGAAATCTTTTTGTATCCAAATCCTGCTTTAAACTTCTCCACAACAGTATCATGGACCTGCCTGGTGTGTTCCTTGGTCTTCATGATGCTCTCTGAGCTTTAAACAGAACCCTGAGACCATCACAGAGCAGCTGCATTTACACGGAGACTTGATTACACACAGGTGGATTATATTTATCATCATCAGTCATTTTGGACAACATTGGATCATTCAGAGATCCTCACTTAACTTCTGGAGTGAGTTTGCTGCACTGAAAGTAGAGGGGCCGGATAATATTGCACGCCCCACTTTTCAGTTTTGTTTTTTTTATACAAAAGTTTAAAATATCCAATAAATATCGTTCCACTTGTCAATTGTGTCCCACAATTTATACTACACAAAAAATTAGTTTTATTCTTTATTTTTGGGAACCCTAAAATTGCGGAAAAAAGGTTTGGAAAAATTCCCAAGGGGCCAAAATATTTTTCAAAAGGGCACTTTTGGGAGTGATTACAGGATTACAGCTTTTTCCTTGACGAGTCGTTGATTTTCCCCTTTTGTTCTCCCTTTTGCCCAGCCCAACCTTGATCGTTCTCCCAGGAAAACTCTTTCCCTGCACGATTTGGATACAAATATCTTGGGAATACTCACTTTTCTAGCACCCTCACTTCCTGCCCCCCCTTGTAAAAACTTTCAGCATGTGGGGTTTGGGTTTCATCCCAAAGCTTAGAGGCCCAGTATGCTAAAAAGGGAAAGTTTAAAATTGGCACATTTTAAGGTAGGTAGGCGGGGGGGTTCTAGGGGGGTTATAGAGGGCCCAAAACGGGATAAAAAAGGCGGGTTTTTTAGGGTTTAGGAGGTTGTAGGGACAATGTAGGTAGGCAGGCAGGGTTTAGGGGGTTACAGGGGCCCATACAGATATACAGGGGGGGTTTTAGGGGGGGTTTATAGGGGAAAACCAAAACATTTAAGGAGGAAAGGGTTTTTTGGGGGGGTTCATGGGACACATAGGTAGACAGGATTTTGAGGGGTTATAAGGGCCATAGGTAGGTAGGCAGGGTTTAGGCTCCATAAATGTTAAAAAATAAATAATTGTTTTTACCCGCCCCACACCCCCACGTTTGTGCCCAAGCAGGGGCCCCGGTCAGCCTCTGAGCCGGTATTGGGTGGAGCGATGATGTGATGCCATCGCACCGCCCACGTCAGCACTGAGGTCTGGAAACCTGGTAACTTTAAAAAGCCTAAGTCCTTGGTTTTTACCAGGTTTGGGCTTTCTCATAACCAGCGGGTTCCTGACTTTTTGCCCCCGGGACACCCGGGATAGAGGACCAAGATGTTCAGAGGCCGGGGGCGGCATTCCCCGCCAGCAGTTAACTATAGTTACATTCATTGACAGATGGGCCCAGCAGGCATGGTAGCCCCCTAAGGTCCTGGGCCCCATGGAAGCTGCTATTTTTTATTTTACTTTATTCTTCATTACTAGTGTTGAGCGATTATTATCGACAAAGTTGAAATCGGCACAGTTTTTATGTTGATCGAAATTTTTAGATCATGCGATAATTTAGGTTAAAAAATTGGGGCATCATCTAAATTTAAAATCGCGCCCTTTTCGGGCGCTTTTTTTTCATTTTGGCGGCCAGCAAAAACACTTACAGAATAGAGCAGGGGGAGGTGTATGCGACGTTCCCTGACTGGGAAAGTGTTTTGGTTTCGAAATTTGGCCCGGAAAAAACAATTTGGGGCCCGTTTTAATTAAAACAGGGCCCCTTTCCCGTTCATGGGCAGTGTCTCTCGCATCTATAGCAGTAGGCGTGCGCTTGCCCCGTGTCCCAAAAAGGTCGCGAAAATTTTTCTATTTCTTCACAGAGAAAGCTCTACTGTTAGCTGTTATCCTTACAACTTAGTTAGATTAGATTTGGGGAAAATTTTTTGTAGTTAGGTAGAGGGTTTTTTAAAAAAGCATTTACCGCTGTAAAGTAAAGGGGGGGGAAACGGGGGGGGGGAAACCCCTGCGGGCGAAAAAAAAGACAAGCTCTATAAAGAATTTCTGGATTTAAAATTCACCAAAGACTTAGTGAGGGCATTGCACTGCCAATTGGTTTTTTTATTAACGTTTTCTATTGAAATTTTTCCCTGGGTTTTTGGGGAGCCTGAATTTTTTTTAGGGGTACACATTTTTCTAGTAACTGCAGGGCTCTTTATTGGTGAAAAAAAATCCCTTTTTTATTCCCGTTTTTCATTTCAGTAGGGGTTCTTTTTCAAAATTTTTCCAATTTAAGCTTTGTTGATTTAGCCACCTTGCAGTTAAATTAGAAAACCAGCAAAAATTTTTTAGTCAGCACAGGTTGATAGGTGCCCCCAAAAACCTTTTTTTATTCCCGGGAATTTTCCCTTTCAGATAAGTGTTTTTTCACTTTGGCAAAAGTACAGCTTTGTTTATTGAGGGCCCCCTTTTCCAAAAATTAAAAAGTGAAAACAGCAAAATTTTTTGTCAAAAAACGGGGGAATTGAAAGGTGCCAAAAAAAAACCCTTTTTCTATCCGGAAAACATTTCAGAAACATTTTTTTTTTCCCCTTTGGGGCCCCTACAGCTTTGTTTCATTGATGCACCTTGCACTTTAATATGTGAAACAGCAATTTTTTTAGGGCACCCCAGGTGTTTTTAAAGGTGCCAAAAATACCCTTTTTATCCCAATTAAAATTACAGATACGTTGTTTTTTTACTTTGGCGCACACAGCTTTGTTCATTTGGGGGCACCGGGGGCTAAATGTGAAAACAGCAATTTTGTAGTCAAAATGGGGAA
>JAODAL010057285.1:0-22771 GCA_025379985.1 Phyllomedusa bahiana
TAACCCTTACCCCTGTCACCCCCTGCACTTGGGCACTCACGGCATTATTGATATAGATTTTTCAGTTTGGGGGGCAGGTTCACATTTTTCAGAAAACCACCCCCTATTTATAAAACATGGCGGGACCATTGTAAACTTGGCCTTTTTCCCCTATGTTTCCCCCATAACCTAATAGATTGTAACTCTCCAGCAGGGCCCTTACCCTTTTTTCTCATTTGTAAGACTTTTAATGTGTAATGGTTGTTTCCCCTTTTAATTTAAAAAGTGCGCAAATTGTTGGCGAATAGAAATAAAGTTATTATTATTATTAATATTATTAATTATTATTTAATTGAAAAAAATTTTTTTGGAAAATGTATCTGTAAAAAAAAAAAAAAAAAAGCTCTGTTTATGTGACTTTATAATAAAAAAAATTCTGGTTGCATGCATCCAGCACAAGGGAGGAACAAATTGCATATGGATATACAGATGTGTCCATCCCAACCTCACCTTTTCATTAATTTTGTTAAGGATTCTAATTTGTTATGAAATACATGCAATATTTTATTCTGACACACTAGCAGAACCCTCAACAGGCTGAAACTCACATCACAATCACCGTGTGGCCACAAATAGGCACAATCTAAACATACCGCTAGTAAAATAGATTTTTTCAAACTTAGTGCAACTCATACAGCTAGTATGAAAAATTTAAAATGGAACTTAAAAAATAAAAAACATAACTCCCCCCCGGTGGCAGCTTGGGTTAGTTTTTTTAAAATGGTCTTCATACCTAAAAAGAATAATCGGGGTCATTGTGATAAATTTAAATGGGGGGCTTTGCTTTGTCCTGATCCCGGGCAATGCTATTCCTCATGGCAGAAGTGGCCATGTTTGCATGGCAAATCTCCAAAAAATTACCATGGCTTAATTAAAGGGGGTATTCCCATCTCACTGATTAGCTTAAAAAAAGTAGGCAAAGGTAAAAAACAAACTATTACCAAATACATTGTTTTTCTACTTTTGCTTTATTTCAAAGTTTAGAGCAGTTCTTATCTCCTGCTTGTTTACAGAAAGTTTTCTTAGGTCACTGACTACCTTTCTTTGTTCTAGCAGTGGCCAGAATGGTGACGTCACTTCCTGATGTGTCTTATCAGCAGCACAAGAGCTGATTTGTCTTTCTTATTGAGTTTAGCTCTGTAGCCTTGTGCACTGCTGTTAAAACCCCTCCAGCAATAATTTCCCTCTAGATATAGCAGATATAGCAGAGCTGAAATGTCAGTCACTGCTGAAGAATCACCCACAGCCTTAAAAGAAAATGGGAACCTGACCTGGCGTTAAAAGGCCTTAAAAAGCTAGGGGGAAAACCCCTTTTACTTCTTACCAACATTTGAGGTATGAGTGTGTCATAGTGTGGATACGGGTGAGAAAAACAGGTTTCCTACAAACTCACTACATAGCGGGAGGCTGACTGCTAAACAGTGACACCCGCCATTTAACGAGGGGGAAAAGGCTGAACCCTTCCCTGCTGTCAACCCCTTTGATGCTGTTTGAATTCAGGCAGTTTTAACATGGTGGCTGGAAGCCTTGTAAGCGCTCCCATCGCCACCATGTTTCCGTTTTACCACTTCCTACCCCAGGCAGGAAGTGGCAAGACCACCATACTCTATTGGGACTCAAAGTACAAGTGAAAAACAATGTTAAAAAATTTAAAAAAAAATATATGATGGGGTTCATTAAACTAAAAAGGGGGGGGGGGAGCAGGGAGTGTTATTTCCCCCACTGATCTCAAACAAACACCCCCTGACTCAGGAGCGGTTTTAACCCGAAAGGGGGGGGTGATGTCATCCCCCTTCATTTGAATTGGGCCCAAGGGTGGGAGGGGGGGAAATAAGCCCTGGATTTTGGGGAGGGGGAGAAATATAAAAAAATAAATTTTTTGACTTTGGAAAAAAGTAACAAAAATGCCTTTTTAAAAAAAACTCTCTCTCACTATTTTTGGAAATTTTACAAATAAAAAATTAAAATTTTGTTCCTAATTGACCTAAAACGGGGGGGTTTTTTTCTGATTTTTGTCAGATTTTGAGAAAAAATGCGTTTGGGGGTTTATTTTATAGGGGATGGAAAAAAACTGGGTTTCAACTCTACTTGCCAACCGTCCAGTTTATTTCGGGAGACTCCCTGAAGCAGGGACACAAAAGGGGGATTATGCAAATAGGGCTTTACCTGCAATTTAGAAACTATTTTATAGGGTGGGGCTAAAATCTCCCAAAATTGTGCAAAAAAGCATGAATTAACATTATTGCCGGGAATTGCAAAGGCCCGACATGCAAATTTCCATAACATTATTTCATGGGCTCGAAAAAACTCAGAGTCAAAGGAGCTGTCCGGTAAAAAACAAAAAATTGAATTCGGGGCCAAAGAGGTCCAAAATGGAAAAAAAACCCAATACATTTCCCCATTTTGTCTCCCTTTTCTGTCACCCCCCAAGGGGGTCCTAGAGAGTCGCTCCTCTCAACTTCTGGGTTCTTGTCCCAATACAGAGGAGAGGCTCGTGCTTCGTTCACTGACAATGGTGCGCTTTCCCCTTCCAGGTGTTAAAACGAGAACCCAGAATTTGTGAGGAGCGACAGTGGCGTGGGACAGATAGCTAAATGGTTTTTTACTGTTTTTTTATTTTTTATTTTGGACCTATCTGTCCCCCAACACAAGAATTTTATTTGCCAAACCTTTATCTCCAGATTATTGGGCCCCTTTTTGTATTATAAGGGATGTTGCCCAAAGTGTCACTAGATCTGTTTTTTCCCCCAACCAAAACCCGCAAAAAAACAAAAACCCCCCCGCCCACCCCCCCAAAGCCCCCCCCAAACCCCCGTTTCATTTTCCCGTAGCCTTTTTTTCAAAAGATGTCAAAAGAGATGAGCTTAAAGACCTTAAATGGATTCAAAAATTAAAAATCTGGCTTTTGAGTGCCATTTTTAAAAAAACTAATAAAACAAAAATTTAAAAAAAAGGTTTCCCCCATTGCCAAAAATGGCAGCCGAGGGGTTGAAACTTCCTGCAATTTTTAGTTTTTTTTGAAAAGATTTTCAGAACTAGGTCGAAATTTGCAAACATTTCTTCTTCTGCTGAACCAATATATTGTGTTTGAAGAATGTTTTGGCCATTAGATGACAGGACACCAATCTGTGCCTGCACAGGACTGGAATTAATCACACTTTTACAATGTAATGAATTTTCTTCGACTTTTTTAAAAAATTTCCCAAGGGGTCCGTGGGCGGCAGTCACTGTTCTTTAAAAGATAAAGGGCTTTCCTGCGAAATAATTCACTGCAGCACTTCCTACCCACAGGGAACTAACAAAAGGGGTTTTTTCAACCCCTGCATTCCCCCAAGGGCACAGGTAGCTTCAGACTCACACTTCCTGGTCAGGCTGTGTGTGAGCTCATTAGTGGACCCGAGTTCTGCGTGTGTTCCTAGCTATTTCTGACACTGACACGGGCTGCAGGGGAAATTTTTAAAGGGTTTCTAAACAAGGATACAGAACTCTAAAGAGTGAAAGCTTCTCATTTAGTTAAAGGGGTTGGTTTCCCCCCTGCAGTTTCCCCCGGGCCCAAACCCAAAATCTTTCATTTTTTAAATTTTGTCCCCTTCCTTGGGGCATTCGTGGGTTAAATTAGCTTTTCACTCGCATTCAAAGGGCTTTCTACTTCTTGACAAAGAGAAAAGGAGATGTTTATTTTAAAGCCGGAAAGACTCTTAAGAGCAAAAATAAAAAAATATATATTTGTTTTCCATTTTTTTAAAAAAAAAAAAAAAAAAAAAAAAAAAAAAAAGACAAAAATACCTTTAAAACTGCGGGGAGTTCCCCCTGTGTTATTAAATCATCCCTGTATCAATAAGGGCCCAAAAGCAAAGGGGGGAGGGGGAAAAAGAAGGTCAAAACCTAAAGAAAACCCGAGTGCATTAAGACTAAAATTTAAAAAATTTTTTTTTTTTTTAAACAAAGAAAAAAAAAACAAAGAAAATGTTTGGAAAATGTCTTCCTTTTACGTTCCCTACATGTTGAAAGCTTTTTCTTTTATGAACAACCCCTTTTAAAAATTAAAAAAAAATTTCCCTTGTTAGAGATTAAAACTCCCCCCCAGGGGTGAAAAAACCCCTGGATTAACTTACCCGACTGACGGGAAACTTGGAGCAATTTTGGGATAAGGGCAAGCAGGGGGGAAGTGGGAAAAAGAAAGGCCGTAACCAGAGAAACTTGTGTGCTCTAAGAGATGATAAAATCTTTATCTCTTGAACAAAGAAAAATAAAAAAAATTAAAATTTAGTAAATGTAGTAAAAGTCATATCCATAACAAAGTCTTAAAGGGGTTGTCTCACTACATTGATTCATCTCCTCAGTCCGTTTTTTTGGTTTTTTTCTGAATTTTTGGGGGTTTTTTACTGGCTTCTTTCTAGGTTTTTGTAAAAGTTTGGTCTGTTTGCTATAGCAACCCGTGCCCGGCAGGCCCATCTTTAGTGATTTTAACAGGGTTTTACTTTAGCAACCCGTGGGTGGAGGCCTATCAGGAAGATGAAAAGGGCTGTACTAAAATTCACCTTTTGGAGTGAAATTTTTAAACCAAAACAAAAAAGGGGAATTTTTAGGAATAGGTAGGACACTGTTAATGGACACATATTGCAAAGTGACTTGTTTTTGCAAGACCTTTAACATAGAAAGCAGCGATCCCTGTAGTGAGACAACCCCTTTAATGCTTCATTGGAAAAGTTCCAAAGGTGCAAAGTACTAATAAGAAGACGGCTCACACACAAGCCACCAAAGGACTTTTTTGTCACAATCTCATGACGCTATATGCAAAAAATGTGAAAACCAGTAGCCACTACTAAACTAGCAATACCTTGTAACCAAGAATGGACTCTGTTACTTTAACTTCACACCTTGAATAAATTACTCTCTCCCAACGAACAGTGTTCCTTCATCCACAATAAGCTGCCAGCTCTCATATCCCATTTTTATGAATCACGATAATCGGACAGGAGACTCCCGCACCCGCTCTGAGGCCTTTTAGTAAAACTCATCTCTCTTTTGCTCACCATAATCCCCCTTTCCTCTTGGATTCCGCCTGCAGCTGTGTGTCACTACAAATAAATTAGCCTTAAGTGTTATGAACAGACTGAAGCCTTTCAATTAGGTTTGGCACATCAGTACAGAGCGCTCGTAGCGCAGGAGTAAAGGAGATACAGTCATTGCATGGTATGCCATGGCAATATCTTGCCGGGGGACATATTTATTTTAATGAATACAAGGTCATTATTGGTTGGCATGGGGACTCGGCTCTGTTAGCATTAAGTGCTGCTGCCGTCTCAGGTTGAGTTCTCTATCAGTGTGTCTATTTGCTCAGAAGGTAAAGCTGAGCTTCTTTTAGCCAAACACGTTGGAGGCTGCTGGATATGCAAAACATTTGTAGACAATCATTTTACATATTTCTTAGTGGCCTTGACTAAAAGCAAGAGCAGGGTATATGTGTATTCAAAGACCAGCTTACCTGGTAATATAAGTGCTTGCACCCTTTACTTTCAGCATTTTTTGTTAATTACGTCAATATCTCATTATTTGCGTTGGTCGAAATGTACTAGAAAATTTAAGTTCTAATAGAACTTCTCGAAGTTTTAGAACTCGATCCGAGCTGAACAGGTTACTGTTCCTTCCAGTAACATTCTAGTTCTAGTTCTACACGCCATTTTCAGTTTCATTTTCAGCGGCTTTCTGCACTTTTGGCGCCATCCAATCACCTTTCTGCACTTTTGTCGGCCATTCAATCACCTTTCTGCACTTTTGGCGCCATCCAATCACCTTTCGCATTTGTCGTGCCATTAAATCACCTTTCTGCACTTTTGGCACCATCCAATCACCTTTCTGCACTTTTTGGCGCCTTTCCAAAACCACCTTTCGATTTTGGTGGCCATCCAATCGTGCAGACACAGAGAAGTGTCAAAACATCATCGTGGGGTTAGGCCTCATTGGCGCTAAAATCACATGACCTGTTATATATTTCACTGAATGCCTTGTGAACACCATTTCAGCTCACTCTCTGTACTGTAACAGACTGCTCTTATTGTTAGATAGCATTTTCCTCTCCATAGACAGCAATAGTTAGGGAGTTTGGTATTGCGGGCTGCATCTTCCCACACCCAGAAGCTGTTATTTGCGACAATTGCAGGCTCACATAACACCTACTCTCATATACATGGCTATATATTATACAGAGTGCTTGAATTTACTAAATCATACTCAGTGCCCAAAAGTTCTATTTTGGCAGTTTTGGGGGTTCAGTAATTGTATAACACACCGTCTCCAAATCTCCTATGTGTCAAAGGGGCTTTTGGGCCCCCTCAGGATGCAGGGCCCCGTAGCAGCTGCTACCGCTGCACCTCCTATAGCTACGCCCCTGCTTGCACGCTGCGAATGAAGTATTTTAGCCTCTCAGTTTTTTTCTGTCACTCTTAGAGCTAAATTTTCTTCACTAAGTTGTTCCACGTATCCAGTTTACTGTTATGGATGGTAATTCCAGCTTCTCCTCACCTGTATAGGTATAAAAATTAACCAGAACATCTTCTCCCATAGACTTTAATTGGGTTTGAAGTTTGAGTTCGAATAGAACTTCGAACCGAACTCACAATAAGTCAAGGTTCTAATCGAACTAGAACTTTTTACTGTTCGCTCATTATTCAAATGCAATAGGTTCTTGCAACGTGTTAGAAAAAAAAATGTATAGGCTTCAAGGAACATCAACACCACTGGGTGGACACATATAGAAACATTTAGCTTAAACAACTGCCGGCAGATCTTATTTCATCCTTGTCATTTTGTAACACTCATTTTAATTTCAATGGTGAGATAGACTCATTGATGCTCTATAGAGGTCCTTAAGAGGTTTTTTAGCTTTTCCCATACCTCCCATAGAGTTGTATATCATGCCAGACATTATATCTTCTATTCCATATAATTCCTTTTCACCAGGTGTGTTGGTGAGGATAGATGAGAAATTGCAGTCCACCATACTAATTATCAGTGAAGGTCCTATCAGTGGGGCCCCAGCAATCTAAAATGTATTACCTACCCCGTGAATACAGATGTGTCCTTCCTTACTTGTCCTCCTAGTTTAACACTTTGCAGGATGAGAAGCTGGCTGTGCAGACCTTCTCCGGGCTCCATCAGCCTCTGGGAATCCCGATGGGGCAGGAAAATCCCCTTTTTTTCATGCCATGGTCAGGGACAGTCAAAGGGCTAAACAGCTGGGGTCAAAGGCTTCATCCAGTTGCTGCTGTGCACAGAGACTGTTCAGGTGGGGGGGGTGAAACCTCCTAACTACAGCTCCATTCCTAGCTCCGTTGTGGCACTGGGACCCGCAAACCCCCTCTGGAGGAAGCAACATCTTTTGGTGTTGCTGCTGACGGAGAACATGCACTGCCCACCATCAAAAGATAATGAACTGATAATTAGTATGGTGGAGTGCAGTTTCTTGAGGGGTTAAAACAGAAAAACTTATACTCACCTACCTCCAGTCTGCGATTCCAGCGCTAGCTCTCTCCGGTCTTCTTTTGAAATGCCATCACTACCAAACAGGGACGTCACCGCTGAAGCCACTGGAGGTCACGTGCCTCTGCATACACCACTGTTCAGGGCTGTTCACCTCTGAATGGCGATGTAACTGAGCGGCTGCAGCGGTGCCGTGCCGGTTTGGAACTGATAACATGTCAACAGAAGAGCGGGTAGAGCCAGCACCGGAACTGGGGACCTGAGGCAGGTGAGTATGAGATTTTTTGTTTTAATGGGATCCGTAGAACATCATGTTAATTTTTTATACAACATGGACAACCCATTTAATAAATATTATGCATTGATGTAAAATAAGGGAGGGAGAATCAACAAAAGTTTTTCCTTTAATTTACATAAAAAGGAGGTATTTGCCAATATAGACAATTCTAATATTAAAGGGATTTTTTTAAATCCCTACATATATAATCTATCCCGGGCTGTCTGTATAGGAAGCTTGCTTTTAGGGCATACTATGTGTTGCCCTGACTGCAGCCTGTGTCATACTGACACAGAATGTAATGTATTAAGGACAACATCTATGAATTCGCAAACCCCATTTTGGTAACTTGCTGCTGACACACCAGTTCTAAATAGATATAGAGGACTGAATAATCTGACGGGGTGAATGAAAGTGTTATGAAACAAACATGTTTGGAGCATAAGGCTCAGAATTTCTGCACAGAGTGTTGTGCGCCAAACTTTATATGGCAGTTTCAGACCAAAATTTGGCGCATTAAAATTTGTCACGAGGCACACGTTGTACTAATTTTGCCGTGCGCCTGTTCATACATCTATAGGATCGGCACTATATGGCAAAAAGATGGCGAAGGCAAATTCATAGATGTCACCCTAAGGGCAGCATGTATGAACGGGTCTGCACCAGAAGTCTGGCGTCTTTCCAGCCCTACATCAGGCGCAGCCCTGTTCGCATTATGTTAATGCCACCTGTACGCCAGCCCGCAGCACTTTGTAATGCACCTGATTTCATGGGGCGTGCAGAAGACTACAACACTAACCCCTTAACCGTTCAAAGCTACACATTTATAACTTCAGTACAGCAATTCCAGGCACATTACTGCTGGAACAGGTAGAGCACTTTCAAAGTGGTTTACCTGAGCCAGAAATGTCATCTTAGCGCTAAAATGCGCCTGATTTATGACCCATAGTAGACGGGGTTCATAAATCAGGTGCATTCTACACTATTTATATGCGCAGAAAAATTGGCGTTCAAAAGCCAAAATCATACATGTCGCCTTAAACGGCTTGTCTCATCTCAAAGTTTCATAGGGCGCATGAATGAAATAATGCTGCTTTGCTCTGTCACTTCCTGGTCAAACTGTCTGTAATTAGCATATGAGCTCCGTGTAATCAAGCAGTAATATATATAAAATTTTAATTATATTATATACATTCTAACTATGCTGCTCAAAAATACAACTTCTCCCTCATAAAACAAGTCCTCATTCAACTGCGTTGCTGAAAAAATAAAAAAAATTAGCTGCGTCGTTAAAGTGAACCTGTCACATAGGTTATGACCCCCTTACTGAGGGCAGCACAAGCCAGTGTCAGACCTGCTGTTTCCAGCGCTGTGTCCCTTATTCTGTAAGATGCTGTAGTTTTAGAGCATTTACCCATGAAATCTTATTAATGAGCAGCTGTTAGCCCCGCCCACCAACGACTAGCCCCGCCCACCTGACAGGTATTCACATGTTTCTATCTATTCAAAGTAATAAGATAAAAAAAAAGAAGCAACAGCAGCACTTCATAGGGACAATCCTAATGAAAAGCGGGGTGCCAGGGAAGTGAAAAAGGCTTGGAAAATAGCTTCATCCAGAAACAATAAAGAAAAATCTTCACAGCATTCTTCCAGGTGAAAAAGAAAAACCAGTTTATTTCCACATGCTTACACCGACGTTTCGGCTTCCTCACAGAGCCGTTTTCAAGTGAGCATGTGGAAATAAACTGGTTTTCTTTTTCACCTGGAAGAGTGCTGTGAAGATTTTTCTTTATTGCATTCAAAGTAATAGGTTTGTCAGTTGAGGTGGGCGGGGCTAGCCTCAGGTGGGCGGGGTATGAAAAAAACCTTCGAATGACTCTTTTCTGGCTGAAAACTGCAGATTTGAGCATTAAATACACGAAAACTACAGCATCTTACAGAATAAAGGACACAGAGCTGGAAACAGCAGGTCTGACACTGGCATGTGCTGTCCTCAGGGAGGCATAAACTATATGACAGGTTCACCTTAAGGCTCCTTCAGTCCTGGTGCGTAAAGGGGTTGTCTCGCTACAAAGAATAGCTTTCAAAATGTAGGGAAGACAAAATAAAGACATTTTCCAAATATATTGCTTTGTTCATCTGTTTTTGTTAAGGAGCTACAAGCAGTGGCGTTGCTAGGGACCCAAAACATCCGGGGCCCGGGCCCTTTGTGTTTTCCTCAGTAGGGCTGGGTGCACACGCCATTTTTGAAGCCACATTGTCAACTGCGGATGTGTTTTTACAGAGAAAAAACTTCTGTTCCTGTCACTAATTTTCTGCATATTCCACATAGATCCCGTCCATCACCTCAACAGTCACTGCACAATGAAAATCAGAGCTGACAAATTTGCATTTTCAAAACCTCTCACCTCCATATGACAGTGTAATACCTAACAAATAAGTCACCAAATAATACACCTATACATGGAGCAAATAGACCAGACAACTCATTGTTACTAAAAAACACTCCTACAAAACCAAGTCCCAAAACTATTACTACTTAAGGATCAAATAATCCTGCCAGACCCTGACCGAACGCAACCCCCATATGTGACTATCAGCTGTACACAGGCTGATTACATATACCACCGCCACACAGTGACCAGATAGTGGTAGATACTAGTTGTATGTAGGCTCAGCAGAAATATAAGTGATTACACTGCAGTTACATTTAGTGACTCACAGGAGACGCCTCTGTAGAGTTGTTCTATTTCCCTTCTTCTTCTCCATCTGTCCCAGACGCCATGATGACTTCTACCGTCCACAACTCTTCACTGAAAAATTTACAAAACAAACATCTTAGACTCCTCATTTTATCAGCATTTCTCTACAATTTCCTATCTCTATACAAACTCCCCATCTATAGTGCCCAAAATGGTCATACTTATCCCCTTGTAGGTAAATATTTGCCCCCTGTAGCCAGGTAGTAGCCCACTGTAGCCAGGTTGTAGCCCCCTTTAGAAAAGTAGTTGCCCCTCTAGCCAGGTTACTAGCCCCTCTAGCCAGGTTACTGCCCTCTGTAGCTAGGTTACTGCCCCCTTTAGGCAGTAATATCCCCCTGTAACCAGTAATATAGCCCCCTGAAAGCCAGTAATATGCCCCATTTAGCCAGGTTACTGTCCCCCCTTAGCCAGGAAAATATCCCCCCCTTTTAGCCAGTAATATGCCTCCTTAGCCAGTAACATGCCCCCTTAGCCAGAAATAATGCCCCCCTCAGCCAAAAAATATGCCCCCTCAGTCAGGTTATATGCCCCCTTAGCCAGTAATATGCTCCCCTTAGCCAATAATATGCCCCCTTAGCCAGTAATATGTCCCCTTTAGCCAATAATATGCCCCCTTTAGCCAATAATATGCTCCCATTTAGCCAGTAATATGCTCCCCTTAGCCAGTAATATGCCCCCCTCAGCCAGTAATATGCCCCACATAGCCATTAATATGCCCCAGTGGCCATTAATATGCCCCCATAGCCATTAATATGCCCACTATAGCCATTAATATGCCCCCATAGCCACTAATATGCCCCCATAACCATTAATATGCCCCCATTGCTATTAATATGCCCCCATAGCCATAAATATGCCCCTATAGCCAATAATATGCCCCGCATAGGCATTAATATTCCCACCATAGCCATTAATATGCCCACATAGCCATTAATATGCCCCCATAGCCATTAATATGCCCCCGTAGCCATTAATATGCCACCCATAGCAATTAATATGCCCCCATAGCCATTGATATGCCCCCATAGCCATTAATATGCACCACATAGCAATTAATATGCCCCCCTAGCTATTAATATGCCCCCATAGCCATTAATATGCCCCACATAGCCATTAATATGCCCCATAGCCAATAATATGCCCCCATAGCCATTAATATGCCCCCCATAGCCAAAAGTATGCCCCCATAGCCATTAGTATGCCCCCCATAGCCATTAATATCCCCCCATAGCTATTAATATGCCCTATAGCCAATCTCACTACCCCCTTTTGCTTCCAAACTCCTCAAAGCAGCAGTCTATCTTCACTGTCCTCCCACCCCCTCCTCACCACTCTCTCCTTGACCCACTACAATCTGGTTTCCGACCCCACCCACCTACCGAAACCGCCCAAACCCAAAGGTCACCAATGACCTAGCAACTGCTAAAGCCTCACGCCACTACTCTGTACTCCTCCCCTTAGACCTGTCCTCTGCCTTTGACACTGTCGACCATTCCCTCCTGCTACAAATCCTCTCCTCCCTCGGCATCACGGACTTGGCCCTTTCCTGGATCTCCTCGTACCTCACTGATCGGACTTTCAGCGTCTCTCATTCTCGCACCACCTCCTCCCCCCGGCCTCTCTCTGTCGGTGTCCCTCAGGGGTCAGTCCTGGGCCCACTCCTCTTCTCTCTTTACACTCTTGGTCTGGGTCAGCTCATAGCCTCACACGGCTTTATTATCACCTGTATGCTGCGATACCCAACTCTACATCTCAGGGCCCCGATTCACCTCTCTACTCTCCAGATCCTGACTGTCTGTCTGCCATTTCCTCCTTCTTCTCCTCAAAGTCTCCTAAAACTAAATGTGGAGAAAACAAACTAAATCATCTTTCCACCATCCCAACTCTACCCTTGCCTGATCTCTCTATCTCAGTCAACGGCTTTTACACTCTCACCTGTTCCGCAAGTCCCGCTGCCTTGGGGTAATCCTCGACTCCACTCTATCTTTCAAACCACACATCCAAAACCTCACCTCTGCCTGCCGCCTCCACCTGAAAAACATCTCTCGCATCCGCTCATTCCTCAACTATGACACTACAAAAATGCTGGTCCATGCCCTTGTCATCTCCCGCCTAGACTACTGCAACATCCTTCTCTGTGGCCTCCCATCTAGCACTCTTGCCCCCTTCAAACAATTCTCAACTCTGCCGCCCGTCTTATCCACCTTTCTCCCCGCTACTCCTCTGCCTCTCCCCTCTGTCAATCTCTTCACTGGCTCCCCGTTGCCCAGCGAATCAATTTCAAGTTGCTAACTATGACCTACAAGGCTCTCCATAACCTCTCCCCTCCATACATCTCTGCCCTAATTTCCAAATATCTCCCCTCACGCAATCTCCGCTCCTCACAGGACCTTCTCCTCTGCTCTCCCCTTATCAGCTCCTCACACAACCGTCTCCAAGACTTCTCCCGTGCTTCACCCACACTCTGGAACTCACTGCCCCAACACATCAGACTCTCCTCCACTTTCACCAGCTTCAAAAGCAACCTGAAAACCCATTTCTTCAGGCTTGCCTATAACCTACAATAACCCTGCTGTCACTACACCGTCCACATACATGTCTGCCCCTCACCTTCTGTCTTTTTCCCCCTCCTTGTAGATTGTAAGCCCTCGCGGGTAGGGTCCTCTCTCCCTCTGTCGTGCCAATTGTCATTCATTAATTATCACTGTACTTGTTTGACTTATGTTGTGTATGTAACCCCCTCGAATGTACAGCGCCCTGGAATCAATGGCGCTTTAAAATAAATAATAATAATAATAATAATAATAATATTATGCACCCCATAGCCATTAATATTCCCACCATAGCCAGTAATATGCCCCCATAGCCATTAATATGCCCAGATAGCCATTAATATGCCCCCATAGCCAATAATATGTCCCCCTTAGCTAATAAAAATAAAATAAAAAAAACCTACTCACCTCAGCACGGTCCGCGTGTCTAACTCCTGCATCTTGAGAACGGTATAAGCAGCGTGATGTCATCACGCTACTTACGCCGTCTCACGGGGCCCGGGACCCGGGACTCTAAGAACTGCCGGCTTAGAGGATCCCAGCGTTGCAGGGGGGTGATGAAAGCGGTGCGTCACTCCCCCTGCGACGCCGACGTGGGAGAAGACAGGATGGGAACGATCCGTCCTGCCTCCTCCCCGACTCTGACTGCGCGGCCGCTATGAAACGGCCGTGTAGTCAGAGATTGGCGGGCGGTGCCCGCACCTAGGAGCGCTCCAGGTGCACAGCCGCGGCCTGGAGCCTGCAGAGATTCGGGGCACATGCAGATGTATTCGGGGCTCGTGCCCCGAATAAAACTGTCTAGCGACGCCCCTGACTACAAGCAAATTTATGACCTCCCTGGCTATTTCTGTTCCCTCAGTGACCGACCTGTAAACATCTCTCCCCCCTGCTGTTTGTTCTATGTGATAGCAGTGAGTGACGTCATCACACAGGTCGCGGCAGCTCTGTGCTGGCCAGCAGTAAAAAAGCTTGATTTATCTAAAGTAAACAGCACTAATTAGGGTTTTTGTTTGAGGAATCAGATAAAAACTCCTGCTGGCAGTTCTCGAGAGCTTCTGAGCTATCCTAGACTAATTAGCAGAATGAAAACACAGAGTTGAATACACCATGGAGCTGTATGCAAATCACAGTGAGTCTGACCGGGAAGTGACAGAGTAAAGCTACATTATTTCATTCATGCATCTATGAAACTCTGTAAGGAGACAACCCCTTTAAGGAGTTAATGGGTTCCCTAAAACATTATATTACTTTTTCTTTTACAACATGGACAACCCCTTTAAGATGATCAAATGCTTTATTTTAAAGGAACCTCGTTATTGGGGACGGAGAGAGCAGAAAGTGAGGAGCGTGTGGTTGGAAATGGCCTTTAAATTCCTCCTCAAAACTTTTATTGAAAATTTATTAAAGGTTACAAAGGCAAAGTTCTCACGTGACGTTAAATCTGCTGCATTAAAAGATAAAAAGTGACACGGCAGCTGTAAATGTCTGCACTAGATGTCTGAAGCCCGGCTAATGTTTTGTGATAGCAGTTTTATTGAACATCTGTGCTAATAAAATCCAAATACCATATGCGCTCAGAGGTAAAAACTTCCTAAAAGTCACATAAATAAGATGAAGAGATTACAAATATTTTGTTTTATGGAAATCGATAAATATTAGTTTTTTTTTTTTATCATTTCAATTAATGGTGAGAAAGGACAGAAAGTAATCTTTACTACTGGCGAGTGGATTGTGGCTGTCACCTCCAGGCAAGGTCAATACAACACAATTAAAGTATTCAACAAAGCCGGCAAAAGTTGATGGGAAAAACTTTGTTCCCATAGAGACAACTTTAGAAGTGTAATCCAGCAAGATGTGAACAGTCCACTTTCTCTTCAGCTCTATGGGTGCTGCATATACCCATCTTAATGGAAAGGGACCTGGAGCATGATGCACCAAATAGGGGGGCTCTCAATAAATTTGGCACATGTTTCAGTGCTCATGGACCACACATAGAAATCTAGGATCACTGTGAGTTATTTCACTCTATGACATACATTTTAACAAATCCGTTGCGCTGCAGAAAGCATTGTCGAGAACAGTGTAAAAATACACACAAAAAAGAAGTTACACCTAGGAAAAACTTCACCGTAAAACTAGCCCGAATCCTGACTGTGACTCCAACCCTAAATTGGGGTTAATGAGTGCAGAACTGAAGGATAAGGATACAGCATTTAACTCAGGATCAGTACAGGATAACATACACAGTGACTGCACCAGCAGAAAAGTGAGTGCAGCTCTGGAGTATAATACAGGAGGTAACTCAGGATCAGTACAGGATAAGTAATGTATGTACAGTGACTGCACTAGCAGAATAGTGAGAGCAGCTCTGGAGTATAATACAGGGTAACTCAGGATCAGTACAGGATAAGTAATGTATGTACACAGTGATTGCACCAGCAGAATAGTGAGTGCAGCTCTGGAGCATAATACAGGATGTAACTCAGCATCAGTACAGGATAAGTAATGTATGTACAGTGACTGCAAACGCAGAATAGTGAGTGCAGCTCTGGAGGATAATACAGGATGTAACTCAGGATCAGTACAGGATAAGTAATGTATGTACAGTGACTGCACCAGCAGAACAGTGAGTGCAGCTCTGGAGTATAATACAGGAGGTAACTCAGGATCCGTCCAGGATCTGTAATGTATGTACATAGTGACTGCACCAGAAGAATAGTGAGTGTAGCTCAGGAGTTTAATACAGGATTTAACTCAGGATCAGTAGAGGATAAGCAATGTATGTACACAGTGACTGCACCAGCAGAATAGTGAGTGCAGCTCTGGAGTATAATACAGGATGTAACTCAGGATTAGTACAGGATAAGTAATGTATGTACAGTGACTGCACCAGCAGAATAGTGAGCGCAGCTCTGGAGGATAATGCAGGATGTATCTCAGGACCAATACAGGATAATTTATGTATGTACACAGTGACTGCACCAGCAGAATAGTGAGTGCAGCTCTGGAGGATAATACAGGATGTAACTCAGGATCAGTACAGGATAAGTAATGTATGTACAATGAATGCACCAGCAGAATAGTGAGCGCAGCTCTGGAGTATAATACAGGATGTAACTCAGGATCAATACAGGATAAGTAATGTATGTACACAGTGACTGCACCAGCAGAATAGTGAGTGCAGCTCTGGAGTATAATACAGGATGTAACTCAGGATCAGTACAGGATAAGTAATGTATGTACAGTGACTGCACCAGCAGAATAGTGAGTGCAGCTCTGGAGGATAATACAGGATGTAACTCAGGATCATACAGATAAGTAATGTATGTACACAGTGACTGCACCAGCAGAATAGTGAGTGCAGCTCTGGAGGATAATACAGATGTAACTCAGGATCAGTACAGGATAAGTAATGTATGACAATGAATGCACCAGCAGAATAGTGAGCGCAGCTCTGGAGTATAATACAGGATGTAACTCAGGAGCAGTACAGGATAAGTAATGTATGTACACAGTGACTGCACCAGCAGAATAGTGAGCGCAGCTCTGGAGTATAATACAGGATGTAACTCAGGATCAGGATAAGTAATGTTTGTACACAGTGACTGCACCAGCAGAATAGTGAGTGCAGCTCTGGAGGATAATACAGGATGTAACTCAGGATCAGTACAGGATCAGTAATGTATGTACACAGTGACTGCACCAGCAGAATAGTGAGTGCAGCTCTGGAGTATAATACAGGATGTAACTCAGGATCAGTACAGGATAAGTACTGTGTGTACAATGAATGCACCAGCAGAATAGTGAGCGCAGCTATGTATGCAGGAAATAGAAGTGTTGGGGCCAGGGTTGTAACTTTGTTTCAAAAAGTGGGGGGACCAATTTTCCCTCTCATCCCCTATCTTCCTATCCCTCCTTCACTCACCTTCCCTTTAACTTCTCCTCCCTTCTCTCCCCTTCTCTCCCTGCAGTGAAGCGGCCCCCTGTAACCCAGCTAGCAGGTCCGGGCAGAGTCCTCATGGCAAGCACTTTTGGTGGAGTCCGTAAGGTAATGAGTGTTTCTCTAATCACTGAAGTTTAGAGCCGAAATGGGACTAAGAAGCAGCCCTGGCAATGAAAAAGAACCAGCGCACCTACAATATTACCCCTCTAGATGGAAATAAAAAATGTTGTGCAATGCAGCAAATTTCACTTAACCTCCCCCATCCCCCATCACTACTCTATTAAATTTGTTATACACAAAACAGAATGAGGAAAATAAAAAAAAAACAATCTTACTGTACCCCTAGGAATCACTTATGTCACATATTGTACCCCAAAATGTATTTTATTACATACCATACACCAGAAATGGCATCACTGACAGCACCCCAGAAATTAATTATATTACACATGGTAGCCATAGAAATTACACTACTAACTACACCTTACAAATGAATTGCACATTGTACTCAAGAAATAATATAATACGTTGTACCCCAAAAATGTATTATATTACACACTGAACCCTAAAACAAAGGCTTATGGGAAAAGAGATAGGGAGCTCCACAGCACACAGTATTGGATGTAGTTATCCTCAATTCACATGTAGCTCGCAGGAGCCTAGCAATGTGAAAGGGATTTGAGCCAAATGAGTTAAATCCATCTGCAGACAGCTGTTTCGGGGTATTTGCCCCTTGTCAGTGCAGCGTAGAAATTACTGGTTGGCTGGGTGAGAGGCAAGAGGGGCTTCAGAAGAGGGAAAATCTCTCCTAGGGGAGAGCCACCAATAAATTGGTCAGTGTGAGGATGTACTCACCTTTCAGACCTCACTGACTGTTTTGCATAAAGCAAAGGCTTATGGGAAAAGAGCTGAGGAGCTCCACATCACACTCTATTGAATGTAGTTATCCTCAGTTCACATGTAGCTTGCAGGAGCACACACTGAACCCTAGATATGAATTACATTACTCACTGTACTCCAGATATTACATTACACAATGCCCCAGAGATTACATTACACACTGTATCCCAGAGATTACATTACACCATACCCTAGAGATTACATTACTCAATGTACCACACAGATTACATTACACCGTACCAAAGAGATTACATTACACACTGTACCCCAGAGATTACTACAATACACAGCATACACCAGATATTACATTACTCACTGTACCCTAGAGATTACTACATCACCCACTGTACCTCAGAGATTAGTTTACACACTGTATCCCAGAGATTACTGCAGTATTCACCATACCCCAGAGATTACATTACACACTGTACCCCAGAGATTACTACAATACACACCATACACCAGATATTACATTACTCACTGTACACCAGAGATTACTACATTACCCACCATACCCCAGAGATTACATTACACACTGTACCCCAGAGATTACTACAATACACACCATACACCAGATATTACATTACTCACTGTACACCAGAGATTACTACATTACCCACCATACCCCAGAGATTACATTACACACTGTACCACAGAGACTACATTAGACAAGGTACCGCAGAAATTGTGTGTATATATACATATATTGAACACACACTACACACTTAGGTTGAGTTCACATGACGGTTTTTCAGCATTGACAGTGTTGTTTGTTTGTTGGAAATCTGGTGCTTGCAAACACAGAATTCCGACGAGCAAACAACCCAGACTACCCGAGGCAGATTTTTATCTCCTATCCCTTAGTGCATAAAACACCTCGAATAATTCTTTGTAGGTGCTAACAGTATGCGCCGAAAATATTCAAGTAAAATCAGTGTCATCTAATCAACGACACTGATTTTACATTGGGTATAATTTAAATCCGTTTCCTGTCGGACTGGACACCAGTTCTGAGGCAGATCCAGCACTTAATCCACCCAAGAATCAGCATTCATATCTTCCGCGTGAGTGTACCCTTAAGGTATGTTCACATGGCGTATAGCGGGGTGTACTGTGCGCTCTGCTATATGCCGGGTGTTTTAGATGTACTTTCATTTTCCCCGGTGCATAAGTGCAGGGAAGACGTGACATGGCTAGACACATGACTGTACAGTAGATACACATCTCACATATATAGTACATAGCCTACTTACATGCACACACAACGCCTTGCACCCTTGTCCCCTCCTTACTTGTCTCCTGTAGTCTGGTGCAGTTGTTATTATGCAACAGCTTCTCTTCTTCTCTGCTGAGGGCTGAGCATAGGGGAATGGTATACAAGGGGAGGGAAAGATAAAGACCCAGATACAGAGTGTGCTGGACTGTGAGCAGCGTTCTGATTGGTGAAGCAGCCCCTGCTGACTCCTGCTCTACCCATCAGCGCTGCTCTCACTCTACACTGACACTTGAGGCTGCTGCTTACTCTGTCCCCCCATAATGTACAGAAATATAGGAGGTAAAGAGTTAACTTCTTCCTTCTCTGTGCTTTACTCTCCCCACTTACCATATTCTCATGCTTTCATTATTATTATATTATCATATTATTATTTGATTATTTTTTATTGAAATGGCTAAAAAGTGGGGGGGGGGGACTGTCCCCCACCCAGAAAAAAGTGGGGGGGACCAGTCCCCTCCGTACCCCCCTAAAGTTACACCTATGGTTGGGGCGACGCTTCTGGAAGATACCACTGTCTTGCTGCATGTATCTGCATTTTCCATAGTCTATATTCATTCCTTGTCACAGTGTTTATTAGTAAACATGTTGACTTTGTTCCTGCCAGACTCTCAGGAATGTAATTTAGGGCAGCTTATAGTCTCTGCTCATCTGTTGTTTCAAACTGAATAATAGACCTCAATGATAGAATCGAAGAGGACACAAGAAAATGACAATATTACGCTGAATAATTCATAAGTGTCGCATAACACCACAAACCCGTTGATGCTCTTGATGGTTTCCTTACATATTCTATCTTAGGTGTAAAACTTGGAGAGTGTTCTCCGTCTCTCTTCCCCCCGGGGGGCTGCAGTTGGTTATAGAGTAAATGGTTCACAAAAAGCATATTAGTGTTTTTGGATGGAATTAATCTTGGAGGGAGAGGGGGATCCTCAGCCGCAAACACTGATGAAGCCACAGGGTTTCTTTATATGTTCACTTTACCGACATTTCATTTATGGTCTTCTTGTTTTTGTGAACTCTATATTGGGATCTGTACTGAATGATGTCTACTTAAAGGTGAATTTAGGTAAAGACGCCTTCAGCACGGTCAACTTTTTTAGCGAAATGTAATAAGTTGGCACAATCAGGGAAATGTCTGAAAAGTAGTAAAACAAGTTACATATAGAAAACCTGAGGACCAGAAGATGATGACTCCCCATAGACTTCATGTATGAACTGAATGTTCACCTCTTATGCTAATTGTGTGGTTGTCGGGCCACAATTGCTGCAGAAGCTGCTGGGCAGGGGCACCTTTAGGGCATTACTGGCAATTTTTCTATCACGGGTCAAAAAGGGGCCCATTGAGAGGGTGTAAAAAAAAGAACTAGTAATGAGTGGGTGGGGGGAGACACTATGGAGTTGGGGTGCATAAGAGGTTGTGATGGTGGATTCTTTACTGTAAGAGCAGTGACACTATGGAGCGTGCTACCACAAGAGGATGTGATGGTGGATTTTTCACTGTAAGACCAGTGACAGTATGGAGCTCGCTACCACAAGAGGATGTGATGGTGGATTTTTTATTGTAAGAGCAGTAATACTATGGAGCCTGGGGCCACAAGAGGTTGTGATGGTGGATTTTTTATTGTAAGAGCAGTGACACTATGGAGCTCGGCGCCACAAGAGGTTGTGATGGTGGATTTTTTACTGTAAGAGCAGTGACACTATGGAGCCTGGGGCCACAAACGGTTGTGATGGTGGATCCTTTACTGTAAAGTTTTACACTAGGAGCCGGGGCCAAAAAGGGGGTTTGAGGGTTTTTTACTGTAAAGCAATACACTTTTAGCTGGGGGCCACAAAGTTGTGATGGGGGATCCTTTTATGTAAGAGCAGGACAAGGGGCCACAAAGGGAGGAGGTATTTTTTTCTTAACAGCAAAATACTATGGACCTGGGGCCACAAAGGTTGTAGGGGTTTTTTTTTATTGTAAAGCAGTACACATGGACCGGGCGCCAAAGGAGTGATGGGGATCTTACTGTAAGACAAGGATACAATGGACCTTTGGGCCACAAAGTTGTGGGGATTTTCTTTTGTAAGAGCATGACACTAGGGACCCGGGTGCCACAAGGGGTTTTTGTTTGGGGGATCCTTTACTTAAGAGCGTACACTAGGGAACTGGGCCAAAGAGGGTTGGATGGTGGATTTTTTACTGTAAGAGCTGACACTAGGGACCCGGGGGCCACAAAAATTTTGTATGGGGGATTATTCGTAAGAGTGACACTAGGACTCGGGCCACAAGAGGTGAACAAGTTCAAGAAGGGTTAAGTTGCCTTTTGTATCAAAATAAATTATTGCAGGTTACTCTAACTAGCACCTGGATATCGGATGTTGATCCAGGGATTTACTCTCATTTTTTTTGGAAGGGGAAGAAATTTTTCTCTATTTGGGACTTTTTGATTTTGCCCCTTGGGGGTTTTTGCATTTGTATTTCATGGGAACCAGTAAGGTGAAGTCATTGACCAAGTTCAAGAAGGGATTCGATGTTTTTCCTGAAAAAATTGATATCACAGGCTATGGGGTCTGCATTTTGGAAATGGGACAGTGGTCCAGGGATTTATTTAATCAAATGGAGAGGGGAGAAATTGGTCCTTTTTTAGGGACAATTGACCTCCACCTCGAAGGGTTTTTCTCTTGCTCTGGGTTAGCACTGTAGGTTATAGCCTGGGCCAATAAACGTTTCTTTTTCCCCAACCTTATCACAATTCATTGGGGAATAGTAGAAACATGAGCCACCACTCACGGGACATGTCCACAAATAGAACTGAATCACAAGGGAGGTTGTGCTTGTGAGAAAGTGGCTATTTTTGTAAAATAACGGTTAACTGGGCCATTTTGGCCTAGGGGGTCTGGGGACGAAAACTTACTACTGGGGGACTGGATCATAGGGGGTCTTGAAGGGGTTGTCTCACCTTTTTTCACAAAACCAAAAGCAGCTCCCGATTCTGCTTTTTGTCTCTGCTTAAAACTTGGGGGGGTTCTCAAACATAACTGCATATCACTCCAAATTTCCATTTTTCTAATTTCACGGCACGAGAGCAGAGACTTACTAAGTCAAGCTAAAGCAAACAATCAAAATAATCATCCCTTTTTTTGTTAGGATAAAAAAACTCTTTTCTCAACGCCGCTTCCGTTGCGACCCTGGGAACATCACTCCCGCCTCAGATAAAAAAGACAGAAAAGAAGAAACAGGGCAGTAACCAGGAAACCTGGTGCATCAAGCAAAAAATCTCCCCATCTCTTCAACAAAGCAAAAACAAACAAGTATTTCGAAAACGCTTAATTTTTTTCCTTTCATAATTAGGAAAATGAGATAAACCCCTTTTAGAATAGCTACATAGCAAAATGTTAAAAAGCATACATAAAGACAAATTGAGGTGTAACACTTTTGGACACAACACTCTTGGGGGCTCTGGTCCAAAGTTTGCTTTCGGGCCCATGGGTTAATAGTTCCACCACTGGATCCAGCTGTGACTACAGCCTCTGCTAACTTCAGCAAAGATCATA
>JAODAL010057286.1:0-22770 GCA_025379985.1 Phyllomedusa bahiana
AAAGGGGGTTTTGTACTTTTTTTTTCGTATTCCAAGCTTTTTTTGAAAAGTCAACAGACAAACATACAGGTAATAGCATGTTAAAGTAATATCCATTATAAGGACAAAGTGATACAACAAAACGTAGCACTAAAAGTCACTATCTTACAGAGATCGATCTGTCATAATAACTTTAGAGAAACCAGAAACAGATCAGATATCAGTATAACAATGACAAATCGTAATCCAAAAATTACGTTGTACTGCTTACGTAATTACCTAAGATTTGAGACTATATGTCTTGTAGCAAGACAGAATGTTGGGTACTGCCAAATTGGTAGAACAAAAAAATACAACACAACCAAAACTGCTCTGGTGACCATAAACCTTTGATCTATGGTCGGCCAATAAAAGGGAATTTCGGAGTCATCAAGATCAATTAGGTACTCCTGGGGATGTGCAGGGAGAGGTCTCGTTTCTGATAACCTATCAGGTCAGATACCATGAAATGTCCCAGGCCAGTACAGAATTTAGGATCTTATAGCTTATAGAGCCATATCAGGTAAATGTGATATAATCAGAGGAGCCACAAAAAGGTTTTTGAACTTTTTAATATTTTTTTATATTTTCAAAACTTGTACTTTTAGTCCCCATAGAGCAGGGGTGTCAAACTCATTTTCACTGTGGCCCACAACAGTGGGTTGCCCTTGAAGGGCCATTGGAGGGTGAGTAGGTGCCTTGGTAGGACTCCCAGAGCTGTGCCACTATCTGTGAGTCGCACACCGCTGTGTCTAAGCTCTCAGGGGCCACATAAAGGATGCTGGTGGACCAGAGTCGGCTGTCGGACCTTGAGTTGGACACCTGAGCCAAAGAGGGGCTTGACCACTAAGGGATGTGATTGTATGCTACTCTACAATAATAACACTATATATTGAAGAAACACTGTACAGAAATGGCTCTCCTATTACAGAGTGTAATATAAGTGGTAAAATGGTAGTCCTGGAAGCCTTCATTAGGTCTCGTCACGGGGGTGATCTGGCTATGGAACAGTGCGCATCCCTTACATGCTGCGGATTCATTTGCTGTTGCATATGAGGGTATAAAATGCTGAGATTAGAGAGATCTCTGATCCTGAGCAACAGCTATTACTTGCCATGTATGGAGTGGCTCATGATATAACTACGTCATATGTCAGTAAGGTATCCAAATTGTCCTCCAGTGGTCACTTTTCCCTTGACATAGTGTGTGCAGTTGGCAATTACATTGAACAATTTTTCTGTGAATGTTCTAGTGAGATATCGTCAGTCCATCACCCTGTGTTTTTGAACTTGTGCGGCCAGTTTATGTGACCATATTGCCAAATATGGAGTAAAATATGTACTGCTTTGTCATTATAATGATATTTCCCCAAATTATTGTCCAGTTAACGATTGTCCAACCATCAACTTTCTTCTATCCGAGGATTATGGTCACCTGATGTCTAGGTAGACAGTGGTATCATTAGCCGCAGTTATTTTAGTGCAATGTTAATTCCAGAACAATTGTTCTAATAAATGAAACCATGAACTAACCATCACTTTGTCCATTCTACCAGCTGTAAATAACATCCCACTCTTGTCTCATTGTGTCCTATTTCCTACTTTGTCTAGTCAACGGTATCTTTCTCTTGCTCAGCAGATGCCTAGAAATTCATTGAGATGACACTTAGAACCTGAAACAAAGCAAAAGTTTAGGTATCTCTAGTAAGATAGACACTTATGAAGAAAAGGTAGCCATACACAGTCAATAGCTGTTGGCCAAACGCCATACAAATTGGACAACAATGTGTATGATGTCAATCGGAAGAGAAGAGAAAGCTGATGCCAAATATTTTTTTAAATTTAAGTTAAAATTTAACATGCCCAAACCATTTCTCCCTCAGGAGTCAGGAGACCCTCATAGAGATCAGTCAGCATACCAGTCCTGCCAAAATTGGTTCATTTGGTCAACTTTTCCCTGTTGTGTAAGGGGGCTTTTACTACCTTCAAACAAGACCAATTTCTGCTGCCTGATGCAATAATAACATCCAACCCATCCATTGGCCATAACCGATGACCTTCAGAGAGCCTTTCCAGATCTTTATTGTGGCCTTTGAATTTGATTATCCAATGTCAACTTGATTTTTGAACATCATAGTGATCAGCAGAGTGATCTTCTTTTGCAGAAAATCATGGTAGGACAGGTGTTGTAAGGGTTCGGTGGATTCGCTGGGCCACCGCAAGCGATGATAGTTACGCACCGCCAGGGAGCGGAGTCTAAGTAGCCCCCGGTATTCACCAGAGCCCGCCGCAAAGCGGGATGGACTTGCTGCGGCGTGAGGCTACCAGGTCGCTACCCCTGACGTGACTTGCTTGCGACGGCGGCCGGGGTACTGCGTGGTACAGAATCAGGATCCAAAGGCGTAGTCGGGGACAGGCAGGAGGTCAGGGCAGGCGGCAGAGGTTCGTGGTCAGAGACAGGCAGAACGTTCAGGGCAGGCGGCAAACAGGCAAGGTCAGGAAACTAGCGGAACGGACTGGTACACGGGTAAACAGACAGGGCTTTCCAACACCCTAGGACAAGGCTAACGCACACCAACAGTCTGGCAGAGAGTGCTGGGGGGCGTATTCCTTATTTAGGACCAGCAGCCGGCAATTGACACAATTAACCGGCGTACTGGCCTTTAAATTCAAACCAGCCGTCGCGCCTAGGGAGCGGGTACGCGCGCGGCGGTGGCGGGACAGGCAGGAGCAGCGTACACCGGAGCGTGGACTTTTAAGTGAGCAGGCGCCGGACCTGGGTGGCAGGGGGGCAGCCGCGGGGGCAAGGGCCCCCGCGCCATCCCCCATGACAGTACCTCCCCCCCCCTTTAAAGTCTCCCCTTCTTTTTTGGGAACTTAGAGAGGAGGTCAGGCGACAGATTGGCCTCGGTTCCCCATGAACGCTCCTCGGGCCCAAACCCCCTTTCCCAAAATCTATAAGAAAGAACCGCTTACCCCTCATTTGTCTTTTCCCGCCACCCACCTCCTTGACCTCAAGATGTTATCAGCGTTGGCCACAGGAGAAGGCGAGACAAAATCCACGGGAGAAGCGATTCAGGCACCACCGGTTTTAGGAGAGAGACATGAAAGGCGTTCGGGATACGTAGAGTGGGAGGCAAGCGGAGCTTGTAGGACACCGGGTTTAGTTGCTGAAGTACCACAAAAGGGGCCAAATATTTAGGGGCTAACTTTTAACTGGGCACCTTAAAGCAAATGTACTTGGCAGATAACCAAACCCTATCACCGGCTTAAATATGGGCGGGGGTCTCCGGTACCTGTCAGCCTGGGCCTTGGTGCGAGCGGAGGCCCGCAGAAGAGCCTATCGTGTGACTTGCCAAAGGCCTTTATGTCCGTACTTTGGGCATCAACGCAGGGACGTGGGGACGAGGGTAGCCAAGAGGGAGGGGCGGGCGGGGATTTTAGCCCAAATACAAAAAAAAGGGAGAGGCTCCAGCAGACTAAGAGTCTAAGGAATTTATGGAAAATTCTGCCCAGTGGGGAGATCAGACCAGTTTTTCCTGACGGGCGGACCCCAAAATGACGTAAATAGTTACCTAAAACTTGGTTGACCCTCTAACCTGCCCATTGGTTTGAGGGTGATATGCAGTCGAGTAGTCCAGCTGAACCTGCAACTGAGCACAACAGAGCCCGCCAGAATTTTGACAACAAACTGGACCCCCCTATCTGAAACAATATGCAATGGGAGCCCCTGTAGCCGAAAAAAGTGGTGAAAAAAGTGCTGGGCCAATGAGAGGCAGAGGGTAGCCCGGGCAGGGAACAAAGTGAGCCATTTAGAAATCTATCAGTCACCACCCAGATGACGTGTTTCATGAGGATGCGGAGGAGGTCAGTAACAAAATCCATGGCAATATGGGACCAAGGTCTTTTCTGCACCGGAAGAGATGAAGCGACCCGCGGGTATGAGACGAGGAATTTGTTACAGGCACAGGAGGTACAGGGCCAGGACAAAGGTCTCTAACGTCCTGAGCGAGAGTGGGCCACCAATCGTAGCGTGAGATCAATTGAAAGACTTGTGGACCCCAGGATGGCACGCTGTGCGAGACGAATAACCCACTTAAGGAATCGAGGCCGCAAGGCAGAACCGGAAGTAGTCTTCCAGGGGGTAGATGTGAAGATCCAAGGGAGCCGCCGTGAAGAGCGTTCAGGAGGAATAATGTCTGCAGATGCTGCTAAGCCCACAGTGTCTGAGGATCTAGAGAGGGCATCCGCCTGAGTTCTTTTAGGAGGTCAAAAGTGAAGAACGGGAAGTTAAAGGGGCGAAAGAAGAGCAGACCACCGGGCTTGCCAAGGATTGAAACGCTGAGCAGATTGGAGATACATGATATTTTGTGATCGGTGAAGATCGCAAATGCGGATGACGAGCCCTCCAGCAGGTGTCGCCATTCTTCCAGGGCACACTTTATAGCCAGTAGTTACCGATCACAATTGTATAGTTACGTCTTCGGCAGAGTGAAGGTCTATGGAAAAGAAGTCCACAAAGTACGCAATCTCCCAGAGGAGGACTTTTGAGAAGGACAGCGCCGGCACCTATTGAGGAAGCGTCCACTTCTAGAACAATTGGACGCTGTGGGTTGGGCGAGATCCCCCCCAGGAACAGGAGCACGAAGCAGAATGCTGCCTTTTAAAGACGATTAAAGGATTCCTGGGCTTCGGGAGCCAGGATTTGGGTGTTAGCGTTCTTATTCGGTGAGGGCTACCAGTGGGGCCACCAGCGTTGGAGATTGCGGATCAATGTCTGTAATAATTCGCGAACCCAAGAAGCGCTGGAATGGTACGGAGACCCACCGGTTCGGGGCCACTGCAGGACGCTGACAGTTGGAGAAATCCATTCTGAGACCTTGTTCCGAAACGATGTACCCTAAGAAGGGCAGGAGGTGCGTTCAAAAAGGCATTTCTCCAGTTTGGCATAAAGCTTGGTGGGTCGGAGACGTCTGAGCACCTGGCGGACATGAGTCTCTAGATCTGGAGAGAAGTCACCGTTAAATGCGTCCAGATAGACGAAGACACAGACGTGGAGAAGGTCGCGGAAGATCTCGTTGACGAAGTTCTGGAACACCGCCGGGAGCGTTGCAGAGGGCCAAATGGCGTTGACGGATATTCGAGTGGCCATCACGGGTATTAAAGGGCGTCTTCCATTTCGTCGCCTTCCTGGCTACGAATCAAGTTTGTAAGCCCCTGCGTAGTCCAACTGGAATAAATTGTTGCGCCCGTAGGCGATCAAACAGTTCCGAGATCAGAAGCAGGGGGTATCGATTCTTTATGGTGCATTTTATTTAGTCACGTTAATCGATACAGGCCTTCTTTCAACAAAGAAAGAATAACCAGCCCACCATACCCAGGCGGACGAGGACTTGCGTATAACATCCTTTACTGAGATTCTCCTGAATATACTCCGAAATCGCCTTGGTTTCCGGGACTGAAAGAGTGGTAGTCTCTGCATCGAGGAGGAGTAGTACAGGGTTGCAGGTCAGTAGGACAGTCGAATGGCCGGTGCGTGAGGAGATGTTTGAGCTATCTTTCGGAAAAAGACGTCGGCAATATCCTGGTAAGGCGTGGCAGACCTGGCTGAGGCTTTGAAGGCTTAATTGAAGGCAGAACGTGAGCAGGGCGAGTACAGAGAGGCATTGCGAGTGCACACGAGCCCCCCAACGGACAATGTCGCCGTGTTCCAGTCCAGAGTCGGAGCATGCTCTTGCAACCACGAAGGCCCACGGGGATATCAGAAGAGGAGCGAGGGCAGAACTGAGAAGTTTCAGAGTCTCTTTGTGTAGAGCGCATATCTGCAAGGTGAGAGGCGCAGTGCCGAAGCGAATAGTATCCTTGAGACATTCGCCACTGACAGAGACGAACACGGGCTTCTGCAGAGGGGTCACCGGGAGACGAAACTTGGATACCAGCGCGTGGCTGATAAATTTCTGGGATCCCGAATCAAGGAAGGTCGTGGCTTGGAAGGTGCTAGTCCCGAAATTCCACAGAGCACGGGAATGGTCAGACAGGAGAGGCCGCACATGACACCTAGGATGCCTCTCCTGCGAGCATAGGTGCGGAAGTTTTCCTGGACGTACGGACAGTCGACCAATGAAGTGGCCAGAACCGCCACAGTAGAAACAGAGTAGCTGCATTCTGACGACGCTGCAAGCGTTCTTCCTGGGTCAGGTGGGGTTCTCTCGACCTGCATGGGGTTCGTCCTCAGGAAACCCATTGCGGGGAGTGGGGTGGTCGTTGAAAAAGGGAGCCAATGAGGGGGGGGTTTAGCCGGTGTGGTAGGTACCTCCCGTTGGAGGAGATATCTCTTGTGTCTCTCAGCGAAACGTATGTGATACTTTTTTTTATTTTTTTTTTTTTTTTGTTTTTTTAATTTTTTTGTTTTTTTTTTTTTTTTTTTTTTTAATTTTTTTGTTTATGTTATTTTCTTTTTTTTTTGATTTTTTTCTTTTTTTTTTGTTTTTTTTTTTTGTTTTTTTTTTATTTTTTGTGTGTTTTTTATACTTTGTTGTTTTTTATTTTCTTTTTATTTTTTTTCTTTTTGTTTTTTTTTTTTTTTTTTTATTTTTTATTTTTTTTATTAATTTTTGTTTTTTTATATATATTTTTTTTTTTTTTTTTTTTTTTTTTTTGTTTTTTGTTTTTTTTTTTATTTTTTTTTTACTTATTTTTTTTTTTTATATTTTTTGTTTTTATTTTTTTTTATTTTTTTTTATTTTTTTTTTTTAATTTTTTTTTTTATTAGTCTTTTTTTTTTTTTTTATTTTTTATTTTTTTTATTTTTTTTTTTTTTATTTTTTCTTTTCTTTTTTTTTATTTTTATTTTTTTTTTTTTTATTATTTTTTTTTGGTTTTTTTTTTTTTTTTTTTTTTTTTCTTTCTTTTTTTTTTTCTTTTTCTTTTTTATTTTTTTTTTTTTTTTTTTTTTTTTTTTTTTTTTTTTTTTTTTTTTTTTTTTTTTTTTTTATTTTTTTTTCTTTTTTATTTTTTTTTTTTTTTTTTCTTTTTTTTCCTTTATTTTTTTTTTTTTTTTTTCATTTATTCTTTTTTTTCTTTTTTTTTTTTTTCTTCTTTTTTTTTTTTTTTGGTTTTTTTTTTTTGTTTATTTTTTTTTATTTTGTTTTATTTTTTTTATATTTTTTTTTTATTTTTTTTTTTTTTTTTTTTTATAGGGTGGCCAACGAATCAGTTGTCAGAAGTGGACGGCAGGTCCTGGACCAGCGAGCTTCGTCTTTTAATGCACCCAGAGAGGCAATGCTAGAAAGGTAGCACCAGCGCCCTCATTGTTCAGATCCAGTTCAGAGGCTAGAGTGCGGAACTGCACGGAGTAGTGACCCACGGTGGAGTGGTCCTGACGGTGACGGAGCAGAGCTGCAGCTGCGAAGAGGTGCGGCCAGGTTCCTCGAAGACGGTGCGCAACCTCTGGAGGAAAGCCATCTGGAGATTAGCAGTCAGAGGATCTCCTGGTCCCATAGCGTAGTGGCCCAGGCAAGAGCTTCGGGGCCCTTAGGAGGCTAATTATGAAGCCACCTTAGCCCGCTAGGTAGGGAATTGATGCCCCAACATCTCAATGTGGATTGAGCATTGACTGATGAAGCCTCTGCACTTCTTTGGGTCTCCATCATAACGTGTAGGAAGCGGCAGATGCAAAGAAGGTCCCGGTGGTGGAGCAGGTAGAGCCACGTCTGCAAGGTTCTGCATCATGGCTGCGAGCTGGTCAATACGTTGGCTCTGCTGTGCGACGGCCGTCGTGACGTCCCGGAGTTCGGGCAGAGTTACCCTGGCGGAATCCATGGCCAGACTGTACTGTAAGGGTTTGGTGGATTCGCTGGGGCACCGCAAGTGATGATAGTTAAGCCACACCAGGGAGCGGAGTCTAAGTAGCCCCCGGTATTCACCAGAGCCCACCGCAAAGCGGGATGGACTTGCTGTGGCGTGAGGCAACCAGGTCGCTACCCCTGACGTGACTTGCTTGCGACGGCGGCCGGGGTACTGCGTGGTACAGAATCAGGATCCAAAGGCGTAGTCGGGGACAGGCAGGAGGTCAGGGCAGGCGGCAGAGGTTCGTGGTCAGAGACAGGCAGACGGTCAGGGCAGGCGGCAAACAGGCAAGGTCAGGAAACGTAGCGGAACGGACTGGTACACGGGTAAACAGACAGGGCTTTCCAACACCCTAGACAAGGCTAACGCACACCAACAGTCTGGCAGAGAGTGCTGGGGGGCGTATTCCTTATATAGGACCAGCAGCCGGCAATTGACCACATTACCGGCGTACTGGCCCTTTAAATCTAGACCAGCTGTCGCGCGCTCCCTAGGGAGCGGGTACATGCGTGGGGGCCAGGACAGGCAGGAGCAGCGTACACCGGAGCATGGACGGGTAAGTGAGCAGGCGCCGGACCTCGGGTGGCAGGGGGATGGTCGCGGGTAGCCGCGGCACCCACTCCGGACCCCCTGCGGGCAGGGGGGCGGCAGCGGAGGGCAACGGCACCCGCACCAGCCCCCATGACAGGTGTTATGTAGTTGTGTTGTGCTATGCTACTGTTTTACTCATTAGTCCATGTATCTAGCTAAGTCTTGTACTATTGATTACTGATGCACTGACTGAAGTGAATTAAGGTGTTGACATAATCTAGTAGTAACTTATCTTCTCATTTGTGGTTTACGACGAATAATTGGTGCTAAATAATTATAATGTTAGATTATTTAATGGCTGCAAAGGTTATTTACTCCTTAAGGTTCTATTAAACATTATTCTGGTAATACCACTTTTGGCTCACAACAGACTTTCTACAGCTGAGATGAGATTGTTGGGCCACCAGCTCCCCTGTTAAAGAAGTTCTCACCTCATTGCATAGCTTTAAACATGTAGACAAAGGCAAAGAAAGACTACAGACTATTACCAAATAAATTTCTCTTCTGATTTTTTTTTTCAGAGTTAGAGCAGTTTATCTTCTGCTTATATACACAAGCTTCCCTAGATTACCAACCATCTCTCGCCCCTCTAGCATTGGCTAGGATGATAACATCACTCCCTGCTATTGTCATGATCATGCCAGAAAGAACCCCAGCTTTGAGTTCTGGTCGCCGGCCACGGCCGTTGCGACGTAAGTCGTGGTATTATCGCCGATGACCATTAAAGTCTATGGGAGAGGAACAACACCTTCATTCTTACACCCAAACAGGGCTGGAGAAGCTGGAATTAACATCCACAACAGCAAACTGGATATGTGCTACATCTTAGGCAGGACAATTAGGCTATAAAAGTCACAGAAAAAAACTCACACACCATTCACTATCCCTGTCTTGTACCACAGCATGACCCACAAATTAAAAAGTTCCAGAAGGCAGTATTATTTGAACCATCATTTTACTTGAACTGGACATTGAAAATCCCTGCCTGGACGCAGCATGACCCTTAAGGCCATGTTCACACGGCTTTTAAAAATTGGCCGTATTTCGGTCCGTAATTACGCGCCGAAGTGCGCCAATTACGGGCCGAAAACGGGCCCCATTCATTACGGTAATCCACAGTTCTCATAGAGAACTATGGGTTACGTTCTCTCTCCCCGCCCGGCGAATCCGCCGGGGCGGGAGATAATTGAATATGAATTACTAGGGGCGATACGCCCGCTGGAAATTTCAAGTAATGGGCCGGCGAAGTCCGGCCCCCCGCTCCCCCTCCCCCCCTCCCGCCCCGCCCCCACCACACGGCGTAATTGGGGGGCGTTTTACGTCCCGAAAAATTAAGCCGTGTGAACATCCCTTAAACTGTCGCCCCACATTTTAAAAAATGCCGGGAAAAGGCCCAAACCCCCACCATTTTAGTTAACTGGACATTAAATATACTGTCCGGGCCACAGCATGAGCCCCCAAAACCAGCAGACCCAAAAACCCGACAGTCCCTTTAGGCCCATCACAAAAAGTATCAAAAAAATAAACATATTAAAAACAACTCTTTTTTTCCTTTACGCCTGCTACTTGCCATTCTACTGTGACATTGTTCCACCGTGAACAGAATGTAACAAATGAAACAGATGCCCCCCATAGGTCAACGGGGCCCCTGTCGAAATCTGCATTTCTACTGTCAAGTGGGGTTGGGAGGAAATTAAATGGTCACGGTGGGTGATCTGTGAACGTGGATCCGCGGTTCACTGGCAGGCGGACTTACAGTGGGTGTGGTAACCCAGGGCTACGTCTCTCTATTAACACTCAGGTACTAGCTGGCCCGAGTTACAGGGGTCGGTGAGACCCCGGCAAACTCCCGTCATCCATTAACACGGCAAAGAATCCCTTAGACCGCATCGAAAACAGTCTGCGGAAGTGTGGCTCGACCTCCACCTTCCCATACAGAGTAAAGACCTGGTAGCGCTAGAGAAATTTTGCCTTAAAGAGCGCTTTTCCCCCCTCCTTTGAGTGGGGATAATTGAGCTTCACTGGAGATGCTGGTGGTTGGGGCCCCTGTTTCCCCAGGGCCTTTTTTCTGGCATTCTTTTTCTTTTTCCCAAACTTTTTGGAGAAATTGTCTCTGTTTTTGGGGTGGCAAATGGCTCCCTACAAATTCCTCTGATAACCACATCTGTTCAATCTTCCTTACCTCCCTTGTACAATTAAGGAATTTTGTATCACTTTTGTACATGCAATTTTTTTAGTATTTTAATTCTAGAAAACACATTTTTAAAATAGGAGGAATCCCCCCACGTTTTTTTTTCTCTTTTTTTAATTGTATTAAATGGGTTGTTCATAGGGGGATTGTAACTATGTTAAAGATCTTGCAAAAACAATCATTTTAAAATATGTGTCTTTAAACGGTCCTCCCTTTTCCCTTTTTTTTGACAGCCCCCCAAATCACCCTTGGCCACTTTTGACAATAGTGAAGAACAAATGCTGTTATAAACCACATTTTTTAGAATGGGACCTGTAGTATGCTTCTTTCATAGCAACATCCCCCCAAAAATTAAAAACGACCCTTTGGGGCCATTTTGGGAAAATTGTGAGAACAAATGTCTTTTAGAAAATCTATTTTTTAGTTGGACCTTAGAAGCTGCTTTTCACAGAACAGCCCCAAAAATTCAAAACATGACCCTTGGCCACCTTTTGACAATTGTGAAGAACAAATTCTTTTAAAAACCCCACATTATTTTTAATTAGGCCCTGTAGAATTGCTGCTTTTTAAAAGCAGCATGACCCAAAAAATTATAAAAAGACTTCTCAGCCACTTTAAAAAATTTATGGGGGGAGAAATCCCATTAAAAGCCACATTTCTTTTTCCAAAGGACCATGTTTATAGCGTATCTCCACACCAAGCCCCCAAACCATTGCTTTGCAAAATTCTAAAATAAAGGAGAAAAGGGAATACTTTTTTTTCATGAAACCGGGGTGTCTTTTAAAGTCTCCTCACTGCAAAAAAAGCAAAATGAACTTTGGGAATGAGAATAAAAATTGCGGAAGAAATAATTTTAAAAAAAAGTTTTAAAGAGGCCCATTTTTTTTTGGAAGAGAAGTGAATAGCCCCAAAAACAAATCGGTGACCTCCCAATTGGGGCCAAACATCACAGAATCCACCCCTGATTATCTTGTGAAATCAAACGATTCAGTTTTATCGGGGAAACCCGGGGATGCGTTTTTCTGTAAGACTCCTCCAGCTGGCTGAAGGTTCCGCTGGTTGGCGCTGGCTGCGGGGCAGGACAACACTTCTAGGGCGGGCAGCGAGCTCGGCCATTCATCCATTTGGATACCCAAAGCGATTGAGCCGGAACAACCCAAAAACCCCAAAAAAATCGTGTTGGCCCAGAAGTCGTGCACCATGATTTAAGCCGGTCCGTTGTTGTATTGGCCCGATTCATGCATTGGTGGGGGTGGTAAAAAAGTTTGCCAGAGGTCCCCCATTAGCTTCTCCCACAATGCGCTGCTGTAGGGCTGCTTGGCACCACTACTGTCACCATGACTTGTTCCCCCAAATGACATTTGAAGAACGTAACAGAAGCAACAAGCTCCATTGATCAATCAGCAGGTTTCCCAATTCCGCATTTTACTCCTATTTGGGTGGGGGGAAGGGAAAAGTGCTGAGTTATTTTTTTGTACCGGGGGGATCGAGGAGGGGGGGCCACCCAGTAACTGTTGTTCTTTTGAGGCCTTTATGCGAGGATAGTTGGAGGAAAGGGAAACCCCCCAAGCAACATTGAGAGGGACCTTAATTTCCAAGCCTCGGGTCGAGAGCACTAAAACTTCTTCCTCATTTTCCTTTCCCCCTCCGCCTCAAATTCGGCCAAACCCTTTTTAAAAGGCGGGGGACATCGGTAACGTCGGTGTGGGAAACCTCATCCTCCCCCTCCCCCCCTTCCTTCCCACAGCTTAAAAACAGCCCTAAATTGCCTCAGTGAGCCACCGAATGCTGAGCCGCCCCCTTGCCGGGCCCTGGCCCCCGAACCACCCCTAATGAAGACCGATAAAATGAAAAACCGTCGGGCCTTCTGGATTCGACGAGAGAAAGGCCCCGTGCCGCATCTGGTTCCGTCTCCTCCCCGTCGCTGGGGACTGTTTTTCAGAGTGTCCAACACGTTCCAGAACTAAACACCACAATGCCATGCTGAAAAGGGCACTGTCCGCACTGACCTTTTGGTGGCTTTTTCAAAACGGGAAGGATGGTGCAGAGCCTTTTTTCACCGCCCCCACTCTGGGTGGCTCAACACCCCGAGGTCCGCCCCCGCTGCTTGTCGGGATTGTCCCTTGTATGGTAATGGCATTGCGCTGCTCCACAATCCGGGAGCGTGGAGGGTGAATTCCGCTTTTTTCCCACGAAAAATGGACGGTTGACGGGGAGGCCGAGTACGCTGCAACCCCAGCAAGGGGGACGAATGGGGTGCAACGGCGGAAGGCGAACTCAACCTCGACCCTTTCCCTCAGCGGCAGTCCAGCCCGGGGGTACCCGCTTTAAAAATTTTTGGGAAACGCAATTTTCTGACATGTGCCGGGGCAAGGGATTGCTCCGCATACCGATATTAAGGGGGGCCAGAAATTTTAAAAAGTTAAACGCACACCACCTTGCCTGGCAAAAGGTTTTCTTGTCACCCGTCGGCGCTCAGTCCTACAAAGGGCCGCCACGCTCCTGACCTGTGTTTACGGTCCCCAAGACAGATTATTTCAACCGGCCCTGGTTTCTATGGGCACAAATGCCCCAGGGGGCCCTTGGGGAAAAAACCCCTGCACCACCCTGGGGGTTTTGAAGACGTGGCCGACCCCAGCCCCCACCGTCACCCCCGAGACTCCACCCACTCCCCCAGTGAGTGTCACAGAAAATATAGCGCCTGGCCGGCTTACTAGTCCATGTGCGGTGGTCAAGGGATTTTTCCCGGACACAAGCAGACAACGCGCTTTAAAAATTTTTAAAGACACGTGGCTACCAGGGGAGGGGCGGCTTTTTTGGAAAAGAAATGCTGCTGGCATCTGGGATTTTGGGGGCAGGGAAGGGCCCGACGTGCGGAACCCATCTGTGTCCACCAATGAAAAGGAACATTTCCAAGGGCCAAAAACCACAAGCAAATTTAGGATTTTGGCTCTGGGTGGTTTTGGGGTTTAAAATGTTTCTTCTGCTCCCAAACCCTGTAAAAAAGGCTTACTGCTAGACTGGGCCCGTACGGCGTGCAGGGCCAAACTGGTGGAAAAAGAAGGGGTAGAATTGGGGTCTTGGTGGGGGGTAGTACTCGGGTGATGGGGGGCCCGAAGCGGAGGTGATCCCGATCAGACTCGAGAAAGGACAGCTGAAAACCTTTTGGGGAGGGGGCGGAGCAAGGGGTACAGTGGTTGGAAGCCCGGGACATGTGGCCTTTTTTTGCCAATGTTCCCCCCATTTTTAACTCATGCATTCCTGCGGACTGCAAGTTGGTGGTGGTTAAACCCTAAGATTCTTCTCATGATGCGTTTACGGCAAAGGCGGATATGAATCACTTGGGGAACCAGAGACTTGCTCGAAAAAGGCCCAGGGTTTGAGGTCCTGGACCTTTTCGACGGGGATAAGCGAGGATGGTGTTTTTTCCGCTAATGGTGGGGGAATCACTCACAGACTTGTGCGACCGCCCTCCCCTTTTTGAGGCGGAGTTGTACTGACACTAAACCCCCTCGTCTTTCCGTCGCCATGATGAAGCGCCACAACAAAATTTTGCTGAAAAGACCACGTTTGGGCCCCAAAAATCGTCATCACACACAACACAGGGGACTTCTCACCCCGACATCTGCATCCCGAGCTGGGGGTACAAGAAAGGGAAAGCAAGGCGTTTCCGCCCAACCGGGATTTGTGCCCCCCAGGGGCCCCCGGCTTCCCCCCCCTTCTCCTCCTCTGATGGCATCATAATGGGCGCAGAGCAACAAAAACTCCTCTTTGGCCTCTTGAATTTTTTAAAATCCTTCTGACCCCAACCGCAATTTTTTCCATCAAAGAGGTCTTCAAAAAAAGGGTTTTTGTCAAAGTGGGTACACGAGTTCATTTGGGCTGCCCCGTTATGTTGGAAGGATGCGCGATGATGTGACGACCCCTTTGTGGGGCCCTGCTGGGAGGAGAGGAGGAAGACTGCTGGGTGCGGTTGCATTTAAACCCCTGAAGAACAATTGGCGACGCTGTTCGTTACTGAGATTCACAGGGCCTGACCCACGATGACAGGCCTGACAGTCCTGCAACCGAAGATCCCCGGGGTTGCTGTTTTTTCGCCAGCACTGGAAGGGACACTTTTTCTCAAAACCCCTTTCCTCCATGTCCTAAACACCTCTTTCCGCTTACCACCTGCATTTCCCTCCATGTTTAGGAAAAAAAAAAATTTAAAAAGGGAGGAAGAGTTTTTTTTCAGTCTCATTGAAAGACGGCAAACACGTATTTTAAATCCCTCAATTTCCACAGCCGCTAGGTTAGAAAAGAAATGTTTCTAGCGAATACCGTGGAAAAAGCGGCTGGGGGAAGAACCAAAAAAAAAATCAACAGTGTTCTTCCCTTCAGTCCCAGGGGTTTACAACTGAATTGAAAGTTTCAAAAAAAATCACACAAGTGCGCTATCTGCGCCAAATGAAATTTAAAGAGCGCAATAAAACTATTAGAAGTTACACAGATGAGAAAAATTTTGTTTTTTGCAGCAAGGGCAAATGAGAACAGTTGCTAGAATTTTTTTTTTTAAAAAATTTTTCATACTAATTTTAAAAAAATAGGGCCCACCACTGCAATCAGTTTTTTAAAATTAAACGTATAAAAAAAAAAGTTTTTTTTTCCCAATGAAAAAAAACCAACAGTAATACGAAAAATTTTTGTATCCAAAAATTTTAATACAAAGTGGGTTTTGAAAAAAACGGGGCGAAACCAAAGTGCAAACAGAATTTAAAGTTATAAGGATAAAAAAGGGGTTTTTGCACCAAAAAATACACCTGCAATTTTGCAATTTTCTGTATCCTAAATAAGTACAAAGGTGGGTCTTTGAAAAAAACTGTGCGCGCCCAAAAAGAAAAACCCAATTAAATTGTGACGGAAAAAAATTTTTTTCACCTAAAAATACAACAGCATTACTAATAATTTCGTCCTAATAAAGTACAAGGTGGGTCCTTAACAAAACTTTCTGCGCCAAAGTGAAAAAAAACCTAATTAATTGTGTACGGATAATAAAAAAGGGTTTTTGCACCAAATAAATACAACAGCAGTTACTAATAATTTTTTGAAACCAATGTAAAATACAAGGGGGCTTTGAACAAAAAAAAAAAAAAAAAAATAGATAAACCCCACTTTTTCTTGTACAGTATAATACCGTCAAAACTCCCCTGTAGCAGGTAATTCCTCGCCGTAAGAATCCCTCGTGCTATAGCAATTTCCCTTGTTTTTCACGTGTACTTTCCGCGGCACTGGCTTCACAAACCGACCACCCAGCTTTTCCCGCAGGGGATCCTGAAAGGCTGGACTAACTCTGCTGGAATGCAATTGCTTTGACTTGACACAAAAAATACAAGGGAGTGCCAGCTCTAACACTGTGGGGTGAACAATTTTCTCTTCATGTACCGCAAAATGAGAAAGGGTTCTTGCATGAGATAACCGCCCAATGACTCTAACCCCCCGCCCCGGGGGTCACTACTGTCCCTCACAACACAACAAAAAGGTAAGTGAAAAAATCCCAAGAAAAAGACTTCATTTTTTATTCCAGGCAGGGAAAAACTTTTATCTTTTGTCTATACAGCAACCAAAAAAAGGGCTCAAAGGGCTACCGTTTCTAACCCTTCCGGTGATGGGCCGGATTAAGAAAACCGAAAATAAGAAACGCGTACCATCGCCGCCCATGTTTTTGGTCTGCTGTATACCACAATAATGATACAAGATTTTTCCCCCCTGGAAAACTACCTTTTTTTGTTTTTTACAAAAATTTTTGGGGTTTTGGGATTTTTTTATTCAATATTTCAACAGCATTTTCTCTTGCCATCAAGGGAAATCTATGGGAAAATAGCGTATTTTTACCAAAAAAAGCACAGAATGAAAAACAAAAGAGACACTTTTAAAAAATCATTGTTTTTTTAGGCATGTTTATATTTTACATTCCTCATTAAAAGTTTAAATTTAAACCCCTTCCCACAAGGGGAGGAAAGCCCTAGGGGAAATGACTTCCCCCCAAAAGGACATATCCATACCCCCGGGGAAACGCCGGGCTTGCGGGGGGAGCCACGCCGATCGCAACATGGGGCCAGCTAAATTTTCCGCTGCCCAGCCTTATCACCCTCGGCCAGAGTGAGCTCCGGCCGCCGGGGATTACCGCTTCATTACCGCAGCCTTCAGGCCCGCAATAATAAAAGCCCGCAGGCAGGAGGATGACTCCCCCCTGCTTGCTCCCGTCGGGTGCCGTTTTGGCTCTCAAAGACAGGTGCAATAAATATTATTTAACACAAAAAAACACTTTTTTTTTAAAGTGCTTCAAAATTTAAAAAGCTATATAAGTAAAAGGGGATGCCGTAACGTACGACCCAGAGAGTAAATAGCTGGTCATGGATACTGCAGGTGAACGCTGTTAAAAATAAAAATAAAAAACACTACTAGGATTGCAGTATTTTCTTCACCTGCCTTCCAAAAAACGGATTTAAAATGATCAAAAAGTCTTGTCCCCCAAAAAATTTAACCAATAAAAAGTCAACTATTCCCGCAAAAAACAAGCCCCTACACAGCTCGTACACAGAAAAATAAAAAAGTTATGGCTCTCAGACTATAGTGATGCACAAACGTGTTTTCCCTTTTTGAATATGTGTTTTTATTCTGTAAAAGAGGTAAAACATAAAGAAATATACAAATTGTGTATCACTGTAATCGTATCGACCTGCTGAGTAATACTAGTATGTCAGTTATACTGCACGGTGACCGTTGTTAAAAAAATAAAAATAAAAAACACTACCAGGAATGCTGTATTTTGTTCAAAATGCCTCACAAAAACCTTAATAAAAAGTGATCAAAGCGGCATATGCCCCCCATAATGGTACTAATAAAAACATCAACTCATCCCACAAAAACAAGCCCAGAATCAGCTCCGTTTACGAAAAATGAAAACGTTATGGCTGTCAGAACAGAACAACATAAAAACGCAATTTTTTTTATAGTCCTATTTCTATTGTGTAAAAGTAATAAAACATAAAAAAACTATATAAAATCTATATCATTGCAATTGTACCGACCCCCATAGTAAAGATATCCTGTCATTTATACTGCACGGCGAACTCTGTAAAATTGAAGCCCAAAAAACAATGACGGAATTGCGTTTTCCCCCCATTTTCATAGCCCAATGCAAAAAAAAAAAAAGTTGTAACACCTGTGCACCCTAAATGCACAATACACCCCTAGATGAGATCCCTGATGGGTGCTGAATCCAAAATGGGGTGACTTCTGGAAGGTTTCACCTGTTCTGTTACTTTGGGGGGTTGTAAATGCGACATGGCCCCACCAAAATCTGCGTTCCAAAAGCCAAATAGCGCTCCCTCCCTTATACGCCCTGCCATGCACCCAAACAGCAGATTACACCCACATGTAGGGTATTGCCGAACTTGGAATAAATTGCGTAACAAGGTTTTGGGTGCTTTTTTACCAGGATTCCTTGTAAAAAATAAACATTTTCAGCTAAAATTGCAGATTATTGGAAAACATTTTTTTTTTTAATTTTCACAGCCTAACGCTAAAATTTTTTGTGACACACCTGTGGGGTCGATATGCTCACTACACCCCTGGATATATTCCTTAAGGGGTGTAGTTTCCAATATGGGGTATTTTTAGGGGAGTTTATTAAGTTTTAGCACCTTAGAGTGTCTGCAAAACTGAAATGGCCCCTAAATAAAATGGTAAAGAAAATGAGACCCCAGAGTCCAGTAGGTGCTCCTCCTATTCTGGGACTTGTGGTTGAGCCAAATAATGCACTAGGGCCACATATAGGATATCTCTGAAAATGGCAGAATCTGGGGAATCAATATTAAGTTGTATTTCCCTGATCACATTTACCGTATTCTTGTGAACAATGTATAAAAATTGAAAATCTGCAAAAAAGTAAATTTTTTACATTTCACCTCCACGTTGCTTTAATTCCTGTGAAACACCTAATGGGTTAATAAACTTCACAAATGCTGTTTTGAATACTTTAATATGTGTAGTTTCTTAAATGAAGTCATTTATGGGGGTATCTAACATACAGGCCAGTCAAAGTCACGCTAGAACTGGACTGGTCCCTAAAAAATGTATATTGCTAATTTTGTTGAAAATTTGAAAATTACTACTAAATTTCTAAGCCCCCTAATGTCGTAAAAAAAAAAAAAGACATTTAAAAAAATGATGCCAAACTACAGCAGACATAGAGTAGATGCTAGTTATAAACTATTTTGAGTGGAATAACTATCTGTCTTACATGCAGAAATTTTTGAAATTTAAAATTGGTAAATTTTTCACGATTTTTTTGATATTTTTCACAAATAAAAAAGCATTTATTGGACCAAAATTTCTTACTATCTTAAAGCACAATGTGTCACGAGAAAACAGTCTCTGAATCACATGGATAGGTAAAAGTGTCAAAAAGTTATTCTCGCATAAAGTGACACATGACAGATTTAAAAAATGGGGCTCTGTCAGAGAGGCCAAAACTGGCTCTGGCGGGGAAGGGGTTAAAAAACATCGATGACCATGGATTTCTGTAGACCTTCATTTTAAATTGAATATAACCTAGTTATTATCTTCCATGCAGCAGTCATTATAGAGGAAATGTATCATATGCCAGCAATTTAAATGAATGGGCGCACATGTAATACATGGACTGATAGGATCCATTAGAGCAATAGCTGTCCTTTATGGATACATCTTTACTCTGACTCATGGAGAGGTCTCTGTACGTTATTCTGTAATATGCCAATTGTGTGTTTTGTACGCTTTGGGTGACATGTAAGAACGGGGCTGCGGCAGAAGTCTGGCGTCTTTTCAGTCCGAGAACTAGCGCTGTATTTTTAACCAGCTACACTCCAATATTAGGCACATTACAGAGCGCCCGTGGCACTTTGTAATGCGCTTGATATTGGGGTGCGTGGTGGAGGCGTGTCACACTACAACCGCACAAAGCTACAAATTTAAAGCTTCAGTATGGCAAATCCAGGTGAATTACTGCTGGAACAGGTAGAGCACTTAAAAAGAGGTTTACCTGAGCTTGAATTGTCGTTTTTGCGCTAGAATGAGCCTGATTTATGACCCGCAGTAGAACTGGTTCATAGATTCAGGCACATTCTACACTATTAGGCTAGGTTCACACGGCTTAAAATGGGCCGTATTTCGGTCCGTAATTACGCGCCGAAGTGCGCCAATTACGGGCCGAAAACGGCCCATTGATTACGTTAATTCACAGTTCTCATAGAGATCTATGGATTACGTCTCCTCTCCCCGCCCGGCGAAGCCGCCGGGCGGGGAGATAATTGAAATGTCACTTTCTAGCGGCGTATACGCGCCGCTAGCAGTGATTGTCTATGGGCCGGCGAAGTGCCGGCCCCCCGCTCACTCCCCCGCTTCCGCCCCGCCCCCGTCCACACGGCGTAATTGCGGGGCGAAATTACGCTCCGCAGTTAAGCCGTGTGAACCTAGCCTTATTGTGTGCAACAAAATTGCCGTCTGGGTGCCAAAAATCATACATGTCGCCCTTTGTCTCCCCAAAACTTGGTATAGAAGTGATCAAAAAGGGGACCAATAAAAATATAATTTCAGTCTGAAAAACAAGCCCTCAGACTGGTTCATTAATAAAAAATGTAAAAAGTTAGGTCTCATAAAATAACATAAATGTCAGATAGATGTGGGTGCCATCTCTGTTCATTTCTATGGTTGCTCCAAGTACAATAGAGTAAGTGCGCTCGTGTGCTCAGCTTTACTCCAAACTCTCATTGAAGTAAACAGAGAGCCTCTCATCGCCAAAAAGAGACTGGACCCCCACTCTCCAGACAATTGCAGGTCTAAGAGGTGAGACCCCATCTATCAGATAATTATGTTGTATCTGGTGAATATGCCAAAAATGTACAAGATGGGAAAGCCCAGGGGCGTAACTAGAATTCATAGGGCCCCATAGAAAAATGAGATGTGGCCCCACCACATAATGACAATAAGCTAAAACAATAAGAGAATAAGTAGCAATAATTAAAGGTATAAATAATACAGCCATGTATCATGGAACCCACATAGTAGAGAAGGAGAGCAGCAAGCCACAACTACTTGTTCTGTTACAAAAAGGAACAATGGGGCACATTTACCAATAGTGTCTAACTGTAAGACAGTTTTAAGTTAGACCAGACAGTCTTACAATCAGGGCTGTGGAGTCGGAGTCGGTGCCTATTTTGCAGGAGTCGGAGTCCTCACAAAAGGGACCGACTCCCAAAATATATAATAAGTTGGTCCAGTTAGTTCGATGCAAGGAGGAAGAGGAATTGGGTCCGGCCAGTGCTACTGCTCCCATATCTTCAGCCTCATCACATGAGGAGTGTAATTGATGACATGGAGCAGGCAAAGCGCTGCCCCTAGGGGAAAAGATTCTGCTCCCAGGGCAAACAGATTTCAGCAAAATTTTTCACCTGTTTTCAAAGAAGTAGAAGAGTTTAACCATTCATCAAAACGGAGTGTGGCTGAGGCAATTCCTTTATACCCTGAGATTGTTAGAGATGTTGCCCCTGTGGTCACCGCTTTGCCCCCAACCCAAGTTAGTGTAGAGAGAGACCGTTCTCTAGCCTGGAAATAAAGAGATCAGATGTGAGGTCATGTATGTAGGATCTGATGGAGGCGATACTATTTCTCAGAACAAAGTCAGAGACTCCACAAATGTTCCTGCAGTGTTTTGCATATTTACAATTTTTTTGTGTCCTAAAGTCATATCCAATAAATATATTTTACACTGACAAGCAAAATGGTAACAATGGTTTGAACTTGTGACTTTCAGGCTCCATATCTCTCCATCCACTACAGCTGTGTACATGAGGCTACTGTAATTTTATATACAATCATCTTACCTATCTTATACATAAATGTGACTTGCAAGTATTTGGCATCTGCTTAGTTCTGCAGATTCTTTCCTGTAACTGCATTGTTATTGTTTTGCTCCTAAAAATCAAAATGTTAATTTTTATTATTTTGTTGGTATTTGGAAAATCCACCTTTTGGCTTTCAGCTCTGCCCGAATCCTTCTGGGCTTTGGATCAGATTCAAGCATGTCGAGGCTCGGAAGTGTCTGGAAACAGTCTAAAACACACAGTAAATGTGGTGTAAAACTTGCACTCCATTATTTTTTGCCACTAATTGTGTCAGAATTCTGGCGCAGCTGCCTTGGTAAATGTGCCCCAATGTTCTTGAACCGAAGTGGGGCCCTCCAACCTTTGGGCCCCATAACAATTGCAATGGCTATAGTTACCCCCGGGGTAATGTCCCTTTAATATTTGGAACTAGTTGAACCTATTGCTAATTTAACAAATATAAGAGAGCAGTATTTACCCAAAGTATGGGGTACATGCACATAGAGATTGTAAAGACTAGAAAGACTTGTTAAAGCGTTTGTCCAGAAATAAAAGCTGAAGTCACAGTGCTGCCAGTTTCTAGTGCTCGCTCTGTTTTCAACTGACCCCTAAATAATCTTGAGGACCACTCTGCCTCTTTTCATAATGATAGCTGTAGGGCGACTCTCTAGGGCAGTGATGGTGAACCCTTTGTGCACGGTGTGTCAAAATTAAAAAAAAAACAACAATCTTGTATTCACTGACCCTCTATCGTCAGCTCCAAGTATATACAGCTCAGTATTAGGCTCCCTGTATATACAGCTACCCCATATCCTCAGACTCCCGTATATACACTGCCCCCTAAATCCTCAGCCCCCGTATATACAGCTCAGTATAAGGCTCCTTGTATATACAGCCACCCCATATCCTCAGACTCCCATATATACACTGCCCCCTAAATCCTCAGCCCCCGTATATACAGCTCAGTATAAGGCTCCCTGTATATACAGCTACCCCATATCCTCAGACTCCCTATTACACTCCCCTAAATCCTTACCCCCGTATATACAGCTCGTTAAGGCTCCCCGATTACAGCCACCCCCTTCCTCAGTCCCTATTACATGCCCCCTAAACCTCAGCCCCCGTTTTTACGTCATTAGGCCCCTGTATATATCAAAACCCCATATCCTCAACTCAATATCCTGCCCCCTAAATCCTCAGCCCCCGTAATAAGCTCAGT
>JAODAL010057287.1:0-22770 GCA_025379985.1 Phyllomedusa bahiana
CAATACCCAAAAAATCAAATAGAACTTTAAAAGAAAGCAGTCTTGAGACAAGTGAGACAACCCCACAAAAATCGCTGTATAAAAATCAGTTCTTCAGAAACAATCAGCCGTGAAAGCCCCTTTCCCCTGATCAGTACAGTGAGAGCGGTATGAGCTCCCAGCGTCGCGCCGACTTATATTAGTGCGGTGACGTCACAGAATCCCGCCGGTCTCTGATTGGCTTCATCTCTGCACATGTTCATGCGGGCTATGCCCTTCTTCCTCTCAGATTTTCTTTGCCCCATGTAATGCCATGTGCTCGCAGTCATTTTAATCAATCAAAAAGCACTCTTCGTTCACCCGAAGTACCCCAAACTTCGACTTCGTTCAGAACCGAAGTTTTCCTGAAATTCTAAACGAATTTCACTTTGTTAGAATCAATTCGCCCATTTCTACTTACATTCTCTCTTCGCCAGTCTGCTGTTTTCCTCAAGGAGAGACATCTGAAGCATTTGATTACTTTTATAGCCATTACCAGTGTAAGATAGGGGCATTTACTTTTTCACAATTAGGCAGACTTCATTCGCATTATTGACTAACAGTTGTATGTCATTTTTATAATTATATTCCATAAAAAAACCTTCTCTTAAACTACCATGTCAATACAAATGCCAAGCTCACAATGTAGTATTCTCAAGTTCTGCAATATCAATAGCATTTTGTGCCATAACAACAGTGCATTGCTTTCCCTTTAAACACTTACAGAAGCTTTTGAGATTGACACTGATTTGTGGCTTTACTGAATGCCAGCAAACGGAGCATTTTGGAAACCATTTTGATAAATGATATATCCCTCCACAATTGGTCTGCAGCCTCTGCAATGTCACAACTAAGTGCCTCTAAATTACCCTGTACTATTAAGAAGTCATTTATGCTCCTGTGATGTTTTTTTTTCTATTCCCAAAATTGTGAGCACTTAAAATGTATACCTTGTCTAAAGCCATAATGAAAACATTATTCTCCTTTCTAAAGAAAACTAAAAACACCCAAGAAAATACTCAGCCCTAAATATATCACAAATATTGTACTATCATCTTTTCTTCTATTGCCGGTTTTGTTGGCAAAGCTTTTTCCTAAAATACAGAACAGAATTGGAACAATAAAATATTGTCTCTCCTCATTCAGAGCCATGGTTGCACATTGTTAGATGGTGGAAGGTGGGAAATCGAAAAGCAAATACATGAGCACTTATGATAGATCCAGTGGTTAGAGCTGGGCTGTTTTCATTTCACATATTGATAGCATATAAAATAGGTCATCAATGTGTAAGAGCTGCGAGTCCCACCTCTGGTAACCACACATATCTTGGGAACTGACCCCCAAAAGTCTCTGTTCAAAAAGTAAAGTAGGTTACGCTTGTGCACGAGTTTCTGTGGCAGTTTCAAGTACAGTTGAACACATCTCTAGGAACCAAATATACATCACATTGATGGCATATCCAATCGATATGCCATCAATGTGTGAGATGGAAACACCCCTTTAAATGTCCACATGACAAAATCCAGCTCATCAACAAAGGCAAAAAATAACAGATGAACATCTAAAGACAGGTCAACCTCCATCATCAGCTATTTCATGACTCTATGTGGAACAAACTAGACAAAAACTGTATTAATTGGAAATTTTGGACATGGAGACCAATTATTTCTCATTTCATAAAAAAAGTTATGAAGGTCCCTCCATTCTTTTGTTATAATGGACAGCCATGGGGTCATGAGTAGGCTATTAAACAATATTTGGTTCCGCATATCCCCAAAAAACCTTTTTGAAAAAAATTAGCATAGGTGCACCCTGGCGTGCCAGTAACATACAAACACAATCCAATATCAGTAGCACATTACTAACACTAAAAAATTATCAAAAGGCACAAAGGAATTTTTGGAAAAGCATTTCTGCTACTTAGAATGCATATAATTTTTTGAGGTTCTTAGTTCTCATTTTCATGTATTCTAAGTAGCAGAAATACTTTTCCCAAAAAATCCTATGTGCCTTTTGATAGTTTTTTAGTGCTAGTAGTTTGCTACTGATATTGGATTGTGTTTGTATGTTACTGCCACGCCAGTGTGCACCTATGCTCTTTTTTTTCAAAAAAGTTTTTTAGATGTGCAAACCAAATATTGTTTTCTAGATTATTTGTATGGGGGAGTGACTGCCTCCTCGTTGTTTTTTTGCACTCCACCCACCTGCACAGGTTTTTAAATCAAAGTATCTTGTAGCTGGAACCTTCTCTCCCTGAAATGTAGAGGTCTGAACAAGCACTAAGAGAGGTAACGTTACAGTAGGTTGCCACCTGTATTGAGGTCCTCTTGCTGATTGGGAGGTGGGCTTAAGCAGTTTTGATCAAAAATCTGAACTAAGAACCTCAAAAAATTTTCAGATATTCTAAGTAACAGAAATGCTTTTCCAAAATTTCCTTTGTGTCCTTTTTAGTGTTAGTAGTATGCTGCTGATATTGGATTGTGTTTGTATGAGCAGTCTATTGACAGATATACAGTTATGGAGGAATAATCCTGATTTGTAAGGGATACTAGTGGTTAGTGGTTGGTGTATAATACACCAAAATGCTTGAAAAATAGCAATATTAGAAAATTATCTGACTAACTTTAATGGGGTGTTCTGACCATGCTGTTTCACAGAGCCTGCTTTCCACAGACAGTTTCAGCAGATCCTTTCAGCAGACCCTGTCATCCTCAGCTCCAGAGAGGGGAATATCTCTCCTTGGGGAGAACACCATATAGGGGTGTAGTGTTTTGAGATTGCCTCTATGCCCTCTACTAAGCATCTGCATAACACAAGGCATTATGGGAAAGGAGCTGAGAAGCTCAAGCACCCTCTATTGGATGTAACAAATCCTGTATTTGCTTCTGATTCACTGAATCTTTAAGAAACAAAAGGGATATTAGCCAAGCCAGTATCACTCATCTACAGACAGCTGTTTCTGGGTTTTTGCCCCTCATCACTGTAGAGCAGAGTGATACTGGCTGGGTGGCTAGGAGACAATGAGTGGCTCAGAAAGGGGAATATCTCTCCTTGGGGAGAACACCATATAGGTGTGTTGTGGTGTCTCATTAAACAGGCCAGGGATGCCCGTCTTTCTTTTTATAGCACATTAACACCATTGGCAGAGACCACCTTTCATGTAGCAACCTGCCTACGGAACGGTCTCCTGCCACCAGGCATATCAATTATAGCCCAAAAATGGGCTCCCATGCTATCCCCTGCTCCTTGCCTCAGAGCTTCATGGCACCTGAGGACAGTCTTCCCCAGCCGCCATGTGGTCATAATGTACAGTCCCCACAATCAGAAAAAGGTATTAGGACACATGGGATAACATTGACATATCATTCCCAACTCATGAAGGGGGTTGACTCCCTACAATATGTAAGATGCTTTGGTACAATTTAGCAGCTGTTCCCATTTTTCACCCTCCTTTTACTGCTCCATTCCTTAAAAAGACTTTCCAAAAAATAATTGTGAATTTTGAGCTCAATCTAAAGAAAATGTTCAAGATTCAGACGTAAAAGTTATTAAAGAGTAAGCGCAAGATAGGAAATAACGTATATTAGGTAGTTTCATATATGACGACTTGTTGGGTCGAAGGTTGATTTGCCCATATGTAACAGTAAAATTGTATTCTTGTTAAAAAGGTAAAAGGTAGAGAAAGATTCATTTTTTTCCTCCATTGTCAAATATTTCACCCTGACTTTCATGCTCAATGAAATGCGCCATTCGTATTGGGAAACCATTTAAAAGCGCAGCACATCCTAGTCACAGAACATTTACAATTTAGGTCTCCGAGCCACTATGACAAGAAAAGTATTTCTTTGTAGAATGGATTGCCTTTTTGGATATAGATTGTTAAATTTTATATGTGAAGAACAAGATGAGATCAGTGGGGAAAAAAAAGAAAAAAGAGGCGAAAAAAGTCATCCACGCAAGAGAACATTGTGAAAAATATATGGCTTGTCTATGTTCTACAGTTATGTCATATAAAATAAGTACATAAAACGCCAAAAAATAGAAAGGAAAGAAGAGGACATCGATGCTACCAATGACTCTGGGCTGAAATACAGAAATTCTGTCCATGGACTTAACTATAGCCATAGACGACATGACAACTGTTATGGGGCCTAGTGGTTGAGGGGCCCCAGTGAGGTACAAGAACATTGGGCCTTATGTCTAAAGCTGTCCAGCAGTAAGACTGTCTTTGTTGGCCTTAGCAACCAATCAGAACCTATAGAAGCCAATCAGAGCTCTTGGCAATCAATCAGAGCCTATTGCAACCAATCAGAGCCTATAGTAACCAATCAGAGTTCTTGGCAATCAATAAGAGCTCATAACAACCAATCGGAGCCAGTAGCAACCAATCAGAGCTCGTAGCAATCAATCAGAGCTCAAAGCAACCAATCATAGCTCATAGCAACCAATCAGAGCTCAAAGCAACCGATCAAAGCCTATGGCAACCAACCAGAGCTCTTGGCAATCAATCAGAGCCTAATGCAAGCAATCAGAACTCATAACAATCAATCAGAGCTCATAACAACGAATCAGAGCTCTAAGCAACCAATCACAGTTCAAAGCAACCAATCAGAGCTCAAAGCATCCAATCGGAGCCCATGACAACCAATTAGAGCCCAAAACAACCAATCAGAGCGAACAGCAACCAACCTGAGCTCATAGCGACCAGAGTCCATAGCGACCAGGGTCCATAGCAACCAATCAGAGCCACTTTTCACACAATTTTTTTTCCAGATTCACAGTATATTTTATGGTCAATGAAACCATCAGAAAGTACTTCTTATCACACAAAATAAAAGCCATCATATGTCTATGTAGTTGGAAATATAAAAAAGTTATGGTTCTTGGAAGGCGAGGAGGAAAAAACTTACAGCCATATTATTATGACTGGCTGTCAAGAAGGGGTTAAAAAAGATACTGATACATATTTGTTTCTTTGTAACCATTTTAATTTTTTAACTGTAGATTTTTGCATCCTGTTTCCAGGATATGATTATGGGGGCGGCCATCTTGCCTGCACTGCTTTAACAGCATTTAGAGAGATGCTTTACAGCAGCTACATGGACATAGGAGGCTGTGAACAGGAGCAGACCCATTGACTTCTATAGGAGAGTTTTCTGTGCTCTGTGACCTGATAAGAAGTCAGTGTGCACGGAGGGGAAGCTGTGACATCTCCTATTGCGACTGGTAGATTCTGTGTTAGCTATACACATTGGTGTCTCCTTTCAGTGTAATCCTGCCTGTGCTGATAATGAGGAGACTGCTGAGAAGTGATCTCTACAGAACATGAGGCATTAGTCTATGGTGAATGGTGGATCCTGTGTTCTCTATACACATTGGTGTCACCTTTCAGTGTAATCCTGCCTGTGCTGATAATGAGGAGACTACTGAGAAGTGATCTCTATGAGGCATTAGTCTATGGTGAATGTTGGATCTTGTGTTATCTTTACACATTGGTGTCACATTAGACATAGTGGCCAAAGTGAAAACTACAGTACTAAAAATTAGTACTGATATGCAAAATTTAAAAAAAAAAAAAAAAAAAAATACAAATTCTTAAGAAAAAAGTGTTTAACATAAAAAACACAAAATAAAGAATATTTCTGATTTTCTGATGACACATTCCCTTTAAGAGCTTAGCTTCATTCCCAGATGTGTTTCTGTTGCGGATTACTGCTGCTTCATCCGTGGGTCCAAAAGACAGTGGGCCTCATGTATGTAAACTGTCTAGGTGTAAGACTTTCTTTGTTGCCCATAGCAACCAATCACAGCTCCACTTTCATTTTACATATGTGTGAAAAATAGTGAAGCAGAATGTATGTATAAGGTTTTTTGGCCTGTTATATTATAATTCAATTTTCCATCTTTTGGACCCACTGATGAAGCAGAAGTAACCTGCAACAGAAACACATCTATAAATAAAGTTAGGCACTTAATTAGGGTGATCAAGGCGATTTTTGCCGGGTCGCCCTTTTTGGGGTAGTTACTCCAATACATAACAGTGTTCAGGGTGAGATTTAGGGTCAGTATTTTACTGTATGTATTATTTCCATTATTAAAGTGGACTGCATGATGGGATATTATAGAGCTATAGCATTGTGAACAGGATGGTGATAACATGAGAAATATTATGCAACCATCTATATACCAATTACAATCAGGACTTCCTTCCTTCCTTCCTTCCTTCCTTTCCCTTTGTTCCCTTCCCTTCTCTTCAGTTCTCTTCCCTTCTTTCCTTCCTTCCGTTCTCTTCCCTTCCCTACCCTACACTACCCTTCCTTCCCTCCCTCCCTTCCCTTTTTCTTCTCTTTTCTATCCTTTTGTACCTTTGTTGAATAGTGCATATTTTCATTTATCCTATTCACACAAAAACTGTCCCATTATATTCACAGGGACAACTTGACAATGGCCAAAGCAACCGAAACATTGTGTGTACTGTATATGTCTCCGAGCCTCTATTGATAAAATGATATATTTGAAGGATAGAAAGATTATGTAACCTAAATTAATAAATAGGAACTGAATTTGTGATTGGAGGTGTGCTGTGGATTTCTTTTGGAGCTGATGCAGCCCATACAAGAGGGGGTATCTAGGAATAAGAAGGACACTGTTGATGGACATATATTGCAAAATGACTTGTTTTTGCAAGATCTTTAATATAAAAAGTAGCGATCCTTGTAGTGAGGCAACCCCTTTAAGACACCATTATGTACATCTTGGAATGCCTTTTTTATAGGCATCATGATATATATTTATGCCAGGAAATCGCCTCTGATCCACAGAAATAGACTGAATATTAATTGTAAGTTGAGCTTCCTCTGTAATGACCTGGATCAAAGGTTTTTCTTGTCCTGGCTTTTTAACCACTTAAATGATATGCTATCTAAAGAGCCCCTTATATCAGCCCCTGAAATTTAGTTACAGGGCACTAAGTGATTTCCTGATAAAAGGACCCCAGGCAGAGGCATAACTTAAATATCTTTGGCCCAAATATAAAATTTTTAAAAAGGGCCCCACAAACCATCTGCCATTTATACTGGTGTCTTCTAATGTGTCAGAGGGGATTTTGGCTCCCCTTTAGACTCCAAAGCCCTCTAGTGACTGTTACCTCTGCACCTTCAAAAGCTATTTCTCTGCCCCAGGTTTGCCCCTGTAAGTCAGACATTAGCCGATAAGTCATGTCATCTAGTAGGGGACAAAAATAAACTAAAGTAAAATAAAAATGAAATAGAAAAAAGTATTTCCCCTAAAAAAAAAAAAAAAAAAAAAAAAATATATATTATTTAATATATATATATATATATATTATATATATTATATATATATATATATATATATATATTACTTATTTACTTATTAAAAATAGTTTAGTAGGAAAAAAATTGATTTGTTACCCACAGACTAAAGCTAATTTCTTGTTTTTACCGCATAGCTCATGGTGTTAAAAAAGAAGAAAAAAATGCAGAATTACAATTTTTTTATCTTTTTCCACAAAGCAGAGGATACAAGTAAACAAATGATATCTTCCACAAAATGTGCCATTCAAAATATATCTTCTCCAGCAAAAAAAAAAAAAAAAAACGGTTCATAGATGAAAACGACAAGTATTAATTACTTGGTCTTTAAGACCTGAAATAGGTCAATTCTTTAGGGGTTAATTAACTTGATTTAAGTGACGTTTGTTATGAATTAACAAGGTGATTTATCTTCGGTTTATTTTTCATAATCCCTTTTTTTAACATGTATTATTTTATAATATTTTATTATATTCTACCTTTCTTTTCCTCGTCTTCTTTGCGGTAAGTGCCAGTGTAATTGTATTTTTATTGTGAAACTTTGGAGTTCATCCCCAGGCTGCTTCATTAACTGTTGACCTGTATACTTAATTACTTATCCATTTATCAAGCAAATTACCTTGGTGTCACTTGCTAATTATCTTTTTTTTATCAATCTATCTTCAGTTTGGAGAAAGCAAAACTGGGCCATGCCCTATTGCATTGTTTCTCAAACTTTTTTTCTCCCAGGGCCTCAGTCTGTGGTAAAAACCTGGGCCCTTATTAGCAGTAAACATTTATAGAGGGACATGCTGCCAGTAAAAGCCAAAAAGTTTCCAGTAACAGTAAGAATCAGGTCCGCCATCAGAAATTTCAGCTGAAGCATTTTTGCCCCTACCCCGCCAACCCTGCTTTATGAACCCCATTGTCCTGCCCCCACAAATCCTGCCCAACTATCCCTCACCAACCCACCCCAGACAAAAAAAATTTAATTGTGCCATTGTTTTTGGATTTAGTTCTTGTTTGATTTTACAACGTACAGTTTATCTATATGGTGCAGGTCAGATAAATACAAGGGCTGGCAAGTACTTCCACATGATCGCTTTGTGTCACCACTATATTACTAACCAAACCAGTATACCAAGACCAATATAACCAAACAATAAGAATTTACAAAGACCATATAATACCACCACCTTATCACATATCTCCTCTATAAAGTGACTAATAATGCCACCATAATGTTACTGAATATAATTCATTACATTAAGACCAATATTACGGCATACAGTGACCATATTGTGGTAGATACCAGTGTACACAGGGCAGTTAAATTTAGTGACTCACAGTTTATGTATTCTCTGATGAGTTGTTCTCTTTCTCCTCTGTTCGATCCAGACCAGCATGAATTCTCCCGGCCACCGCTCATTCCTGCAGAATTTGCAACTCAAACACCAAAGACTCCTCAATTTTGAATCATCTTTCTCCCCCAATGTACAAACTCCCCATCCATAGTCTCCCAAATGGTAATAATTACTCCTTTGGTGCCCTGGTTGTTAGGTATACAGCACCTCCTGTAAGCAGTTAGTTATATAGGGCCTCTCGTAGGTAGGTATATAGTGGGCCACCTGTAGGTAGGTAGCGGACCCTAAGAAGGTAGGTATGTAGTGGGCACCCCATTGGTAGGTAGGTACAGTGAAGGAAATAATTACTTGATCCCTTGCTGGTTGTGTAAGTTTGCCCACTGACAAAGACATGAGCAGTCTATAATTTTAAGGGTAGGTTAAATTTAACATTGAGAGATACTATTCAAGATAAAATCCAGAAAATCACATTGTGTAAATTATATATAAAAAAGTCAGAAATTCCTGCTTGATAGCTCTGGCAAACAAGACTTAATACTTGGTGGCAAAACCCTTTTTGGCAGACACAGAAGTCATATGATTTTTGTAGTTGATGATGGGGTTTGTGCACATGTCAGGAGGAATTTTGGTCTTCTCCTTTTTGATCATCTCTAAATCAATTAAGATTTTGAGGTTGTCGCTTGGCAACTCGGAGCTTCGACTTCAACTCCTCCACCATTGAGGCTCATTTCACATTTTGAGAAACAGTGTTCCATTCAATGACATATTATAGAGACATTTTACAATGGAGCTTTTGATTCTAGAGGACAGCATCTCAACATCTACTTTACATTGCCTGGCTGAACAAAATTTGGCGACATAGAGAATCCATTTGACTCCATATTGGCTGCCAAGTAAAACTACAACTGGATTACATAGTGTTACCTTAATGCTTCAACATTGATTCGACTAAACTTGTGAAATAGTTTTCACTCTAACCCTCACTATGAACCTAGCCCTAATTCTTACCATAACTAGAGATGGGCGAATTTCTCAAAATTCGGTTTGCTCACTTCGCCGAATTTCCCGACAAAAAATAACTTCGTTCCGAATTACTTCGGGACGAATCACGTTAAAAAACAGCTATTTCCAGGCTGCACAGAGCCTGCAGGGTGCTGTAGAACGTTGTGCCATGCTTAAATATGCAGAGGGAGCTTGGTTTGGTCTTCATACAATGTTGTGTTTTAGTATGACACGCACATGACTGCCGCCGCTCTTAGAATCGCTTCACTATAAAATTCCCTGGGCACTTAAGAGGGCAAAACTGACAAAAAAACTGAAGCGGGAATGTTTCCTGATAAAGTCATGCCAGCGAAAGCAGAAAAAAACAAGCTGAGAGCTCATGTGGCAACATTAGTTACAGAGTGTGGAGGTGACAGCGGCAGCCAAAGCAGCATGAGGTCAGACAGTGGCACAATGACACTCTGGAGGTGGCAAAAACAGGAATAGGCCACAGAGGGGCACAATGACACAGTGTCTAGGTCACGGCAGCAGCCACAGCAGCAGCATGAGGTCAGACAGTGGCACAATGACATTCTGGAGGTGGCAAAAACAGGAGTAGGCCACAGAGTGGCACAATGACAGAGAGTGGAGGTGACAGCGGCAGCAGCATGAGGTCAGACAGTGGCACAATGACATTCTGGAGGTGGCAAAAACAGGAGTAGGCCACAGAGTGGCACAATGACACAGTGTGGAGGTCACAGCAGCAGCCACAGCAGGAGCAGCAGCATGAGGTCAGACAGTGGCACAATGACATTCTGGAGGTGGTAAAAACAGGAGTAGGCCACAGAGTAGCACAATGACAGAGAGTGGAGGTCACAGCAGCATGAGGTCAGACAGTGGCACAATGACATTCTGGAGGTGGAAAAAAAGGAGTAGGCCACAGAGTGGCACAATGACAGAGAGTGGAGGTGACGGTGGCAGCAGCATGAGGTCAGACAGTGGCACAATGACATTCTGGAGGTGGCAAAAACTGGAGTAGGCCACAGAGTGGCACAATGACAGAGAGTGGAGGTGACGGCAGCAGGAGCAACAGCATGAGGTCAGAGAGTGGCACAATGACATAGTGTGGAGGTCACGGCAGCAGCCACAGCAGCAGCATGAGGTCAGACAGTGGCACAATGACAGAGTGTGGAGGTGGGTGGCAATACCAGTCCCTGGTAAAGATGGTGGTAGGCAGATGGAGATGTGTGGTATCGGGCGGGTGGCGGCATCAGAATAGTGGCTGAGGCAGGTAGTTTGAACCCAGACTCATTTCTCACAGTTTGGGTGAGGCGTCATGGCTGATGTAGTCTGACGCCTAAGGCATTGGTGTGTGGAAATCCTGGCCGATCCACGCCTGATTCATCTTGACAAAGGTCAGTCGTTCCACATTTCCCGTGGACAAGCGGGTTCTCCTTGGGGTAACGATGGCCCCCGCCTCACTGATGCCACACTACTCGCCGGGCAGGACAGCTTCTCCACTGCAAACTCGGCAAGTTGCGGCCATACATCCAGTTTGGCTGCCCAGTAGTCCAGCGGATCTTCTAACTGGGGTGGCAGAGTGCTGTCCAAGTAGGCCACCACCTGTTGGTTCAGGGTCTGCTGCAGGTCCTGCTGCTGCTGCTGCTGGCGACTGCCCTCCTCACTAGGCGGGTGAAGGAAGCTGCTCATCAGTGAATCCAGATTTAGGTTGCTTCTGATGGAGCTGGTACTGCTCCTACCCCCCCACCTTCCTCCAGCAGCCGCGGCAGTAGTACGCTGAAGAACCCCCCGGTCAGTCCTGTCAGAGGAGGGATGATGCCGCACATAGGCAGCGGCCAACTGACTACGCAGGATTTCCCTATAGTATTTGAGTTTGTCCTCCCTCTCAAAAGCTGGGAAAAAGGCTCCCATTTTGGACCGGTAGCGAGGGTCTAATAGGGTGGAGAGCCAGAAGTCATTCCTCTGCCGGATGCTGACTATTCGGCTGTCACTAGCCAGGCAAATCAGCATGCTGCGGGCTATCTGCACAAGTGACTCCGAGGGGTTCCCTGCCTCCATCTCCACTGTATACTGCCACGGTGCTTGCGGGTCATCTGCCTCGTCTTCCTCATCTCCATCTACCTCCTCCAGCTGCTCCTGCTCCTCCTCTCTTGTCACCTGGCTAGAAAATCCACTCATTTCACCAGACAATGCTTCTGCTCCAAAGTCCTTCTCCTCCTCCTCCTCCATTTCAGTCCCCACCGGACTCATGTGGCCGCGAGATGTAGTCGCCACATCTCCAGTCCCCTGCCCAGACAGATTTTCAGCATCTGTTCCAGGACATGAAGCAGTGGAAAGACGTTATTCATCCCGTAGTCCTGGCGACTGACAAATAACGTGGCCTCCTCGAATGGCCTCAACAAACGGCAGGTGTCATGCATGAGCTGCCACTGGCTGACATCAAAGTTACACAAGGGAGTACTCCTGTCCGCCTGGATCAACAAAAAATTGTTAATGGCCTTTCTCTGTTCATACAGTCGGTCCAACATGTGCAGGCTGGAATTCCAACGGGTGGAAACATCGCATATCAGAGTGTGTTGGGGGAGGCCGTTCTGCCGCTGCAACTCGAGGAGGGTGTTCCTGGCTTTGTAGGAATGGATGAAGTGCATGCACAGTTTCCTGGCCATTTTCAGAATCTTCTGAAGATTGGTGGAAGACTTCAGGAACCTTTTCACAACCAGATTGAACACTTGCGCCATGCAGGGCGCATGGATCATCCCTCCTCGGTGCAGCGCGGACACCGTGTTTCTCCCATTGTCCATCAGCATGGTTCCGATTTGCAGTTGGCGCGAAGAAAGCCACACATCAATTTCTTGCTGCATGACGCGGAGCAGTTCCTCTCCTGTGTGACTTCGTTCGCCGAGGCAAGCCAGGTGTAGAACTGTGTGACACCGCTGTGCCCTACACATGTGGTATGATGGAGCAGTACTTGTGGAGGCTGAGATGGTGGTGGTGGAGGAGGAGGCGGACATTGGCGCAGGAGCCGCAGTTTGACAACGTGGAGGAGAAAGCGGCGTCTCCTGTCCAAGTTGTTGGTGTGCCTGGGCCGGAAGCACATTCACCCAGTGGGCCGTAAAGGACATGTACTGGCCCTGACCGTAGTTACAGCTCCAGACGTCCGCGCTGCTGTGCACCTTGGAACAAACCAATAAGCTCAAGGACTGGCCCACCTTCTGTTCTACATATTTATGAAGTGCTGGTACTGCCTTTTTGGAAAAGAAATTACGGCTTGGAACTCTGCATCTCGGCTCGGCACAAGCCCTTAGTTCTCTGAACGGTGCAGAGTCCACCATTTGGAAAGGGAGGAACTGCGGTAACAACAACTTGGACAGGAGCACGGTCAGCTGCAGCACCTTAGGATGGTTGGACGCATACTGTTGTCTCTTTGCAATCGCCTCGCTGAACGTCTGCTGGCGCCATGAGTAGCGAGGAGCAGGAGCATCTGGACCGGGAGATGATGTCAAAGAGAAACAGCTCCCTTCTGCAGAGGTGGTGGAGCTTTGACTGGCTGCAATGGCATGCGTGCCACTGGGCGCTGCTGCTGTTGCTGCGGCGGCAGGATGGACCACCACATCTGAGCCACGTATCTCCCAGGCCACTGAATGACTACTACCGCTGCTGCCTCACTGAGCCCCTGTGCCGCTACTTTCTTGGACCTGCAAAGTGGGTTTTTTACCCCGTGGCTGCTTGGCTACCGATCTCACACTGCTGCAACCCTGCTGACTCACGGCCACACAACCCACTTGCTGGCTGTGCCGCTGCCTGACGCACAGGCTGACGTCCTCTTCTCCTTACGATGATGAAGCCCTTGCCTCACCCGGCTCCCAAGTGCGGTCGGCTACATCATCATCTATTTGTGTTTCATCGTCCTCATCACCGGTCTTGGTATGCAGAGGCTGACCCCTCACAACATGACCTCCCATGCCACTCTCAACATCTATACTTTGCCGCCTACTGCAAGAAGCAGGGGATATTGGCCAAATTTCTTCGCTGCCAAGTAGCTGCTGACTGCCCTCCTCAAATTGTTCATCCTCGCTATATAGTGGCGCTGAGCCCAAACCACATAGTAGATCTCTGGCTGAGGGAACCGGATGGGACAGAGGCGGGTTGTGGACGGTTGAGGGCCGTTGACGCGCTCCCGGGCCATGCCAACTAAGGGTTGTGTCTGACGTTCCCACCGACTCTTGGCTGGGGTTGTCAGATGTCATCTGGGAGGAAGTGGATGACCAAGTCAACCAATCAAGAACCCTTGAGTTGCTAGTCAGCACACGGCCACTAGATGACAGCAGCAGTTGTGGCCTCACCGAGTGACCCCTGCTGCGACGTCCCCTTGCTGTGCTGCGACCTGGGCCTGGAATGTTTGTGCCTCTGCCACTCGCAGGTGAAGAGCCTGCCACTAGAGATGGGCGAATTGATTCTAACGAAGTGGAATTCGTTTAGAATTTCAGGAAAACTTCGGTTCTGAACGAAGTCGAACTTTGAGGTACTTCGGGTGAACGAAGTGTGCTTTTCATTGATAAAATGGGCTGCGAGCACATGGCGTTACATGGGGCAAAGAACTCTGGGAGGAAGAAGGGCATAGCCTGCATGACATGTGAAGAGATGAAGCCAATCAGAGTATGGCGGGATTCTGTGACATCACCGCACTATATAAGTCCGGGCGTGACACTGGGAGCTCACACTCCTCTCACTGTACTGATCAGGGAAGGTGCTGCTGCGGCTGATAGCTCTTACTGAAGAACTGATTTTTATACAGCGATTTTTGTGGGGTGTCTCAGCTTGTCTCAGAGACTGGCTTCTCTTAACGTCTATTTCTGATTTTTTGGGGTATTGGATCTGAAATCCAGAGTGCGTCCACTGCAGCTGCACATACATTTAAATCATACATTACCACCTTATCTGCTCACAGCACATTGAATATCCAAGGGGGATCTAAGCCAGTTCCTGTTGTATTCATTTAAAGAAACAGTGTTTTTACAATACAAATACCACTTAATTTTTGGCTGCTCAATTCTTTGGCGCAATTTACATCCAGGGGTTAATTAAACATTGTTTTTCAGCTGTGGTGATTCCAAGAAACCGTCTTTTTCACCGCCAAAATATATACATTTTTCCTGTAGCCTAATTCACAAGCAAAGGTTAATTACAATTTTATTCTTGTTGTGTAGATAAAAAAAAAGCCATTTTTTTAAATTTTGCTACAAAGCTAGTGTTTGTGGTGGCTAATTCTTTGTGCAATTTCACCCAAGGGTTAACAAAGTATTTTTTGCAGTTGAATCAGTAAAAGAATTTTCTTTTTCACTGCCACTGAAAAAATTTTGTAGATAATTATATCAAAGGTTAATTAAGTTACTTCAGTAAAATAACAGATTTTTTAAAAACGGCACTAAAGTAAATTTTTTCCTGGCCTTTGTGGGCCCAAATTTAACCCAAAGGTTCCCCCAAAGTTGTTTTGGGTTCTTTTGGAGCAAATACAGGGTGTAATTTATAATATAAGTTCTTATAAAAACAGTGTTGTACTTTTAGAACAAAAGTTGCGGACAGAGAGGGGCAGGCTCTTCCCCTCGAGTGGCAGAGGCACAAAATTAAAAGGCCCCCAGGTGCGCCCGCATGGGGACGTGCAGCGGGGTCACTGGTGAGGCCAGAATGCCCTGTCTCTAGCTGCCGGTGTTGTTCAGAAACCCCAAGGGTTCTTGATTGGGCTGACTAGGTATCCATTCCTCCAGATAAATCTGACAACCCAGCCAAAGGTGGTGGGAAGTCAGAACAAACCTAAATTGACATGGCCGGGAGTGGGTCAGGGCCCTAGTGTCCCCAGCCCGCCTTGTCCCCCCGGTTCCCCCGCAGGATTAATATGTGGGCTGGGCTCAGCGCCACTATATAGGAGGATGAAACCCTTTGGGAGGGCAGTCAGCGCTACTTGGCAGCGAGAAATGGGGCCCAAATCCCTGCTTCTTGAGAGGCGCAAAGTATAGATTTGGAGTGGATGGGAGGTCTGTTGTGAGGGGTTGCCTCTGCATCCAAGCCGGTAAAGAGGACGCAGGAGTTTAAAACACAAAAAAGAAAGAGATGAGAGACCGCCTTGGGAGCGGGGAAGCAAGGGCTTCATCATGTCAGGAGAAGAGGGGTCGCTTGCGGTCAGGCAGGGGGGCACCGCAAAATGGGTTGTGTGGCCGTGGTCAGGGATGAGCGTGCGGGTGGGAGCCCAAAGGGGACGGGGTAAAAAACCCGCTTTGCGGTCCCAAAAAAGTGGGGACAGGGCTCAGCGAAAGGCGGGGGTAGTATCCTCAGTGCGGAAGGGTTTCGGTTTAAAAAAAGCTCTCGGCGGTGTGGGAGTTCTTTGCTAAAAACCGAGGGCCGAATATGGGTTATGTGAATCTGTGGGAAAAAAATTAAGCTGGCAGGGAGCAAAAGTTGGCACCAGGGCCCTGCGTCCAATAGGTCACCCTCCCGTGGCCCGGGAGAAAAAGGGGTCAGATGTGGTGGCAAAATTTCCGCCCCAGCAAAACAGCTCAGCGCAGAGGGCCAGTGGCACGCTTTCCATTGCAGCCGTCAAGCTCCCAAAATTGTGAAGGAAGCTGTTTCTTTTGACCTTTCTTCCCGGCCGATGCTCCTGTCCTCGCTATCATGCGCCAGCAAATCTTTTAGCGAGGCGATTGAAAAAAGAAACAGTAGCGTCCAACCTCCTAAGGGCAGCAGCTGCCGTGTCCTGTCCAAGTTTTTGATACTGCGTCCTCCCCTTTTAAAAAGGGGGACTTGCACCGTTTAGAGAAATAAAGGTTGTGCCCCAGCCCGTGGAGAGTTCAAGCCGTATTTTTTTTCCAAAAAGGCAGACCAGCACTTCTATATATGTGAACAGAAAGTGGGCCCTTCCCCTTTAGTTTCATTTTTTTCCAAAGGGGATGGCAGCCGGACGTTGGAGCTGTAACTCGGTCAGGGCCAGTACATGTCCTTTAAGGCCCATGGGTGAAAAGTGCTTCTGCCCCGGGAACCAACAACTTTGGGCAGGAGACGGCTTTCTTCCACGTTGTTTAAGGCGGTCCTGTGCTTTGTCGCCCCCCCCCTCCCCCCACCCAAACCCCCACCATCTCAGACACACAAGTAATGCTCCATCATCCACTGGTTTTAGGGAAAATCGGGGGGTCACGCAGTTCTTAAACCCGGCCCGCCTCGGGGGAAACTAAGTCACACAGGGGGGGGCACTGCTCCCCGTCATGGGAACCAAAGAAATCGATTTTGTGGCTTTTTTTTCCGCGCAAAAAGCAAAAAGGAACCCTTTGGGGCGGAAAATTTGGGGGGAAATTTGGGGTCCGCGCTGCACCCAGGAGGGATGGTCCATTGGGCCCCCCCTGGCGTTGTTTTCAATTGGTTGTGAAAAAGGTTCCCGAAGTTTCCCAGATCTTCAGGGAAAATTCTGAAAAATGGCCCGGGAAAAATTTTGCATGCAAATTTTATCCATTTTTTTTTTTGTAAAAAAGCCAGGAAAAAAAACCCCTCCTCGGGGGTTGGAAACGGGGGAAAAAGGCCCCCCCCCCCCAACAATCTGATTTGCGATGTTTCAACCCGGGGGGGGAAATTTAAACCTGCACTTTTTGGACCCGGGCTGTAAAGAACAGAGAAAAGGCCAAATTTAAAAATTTTTTGGGTGTTTCCCGGGGGGGGACAGGAGTACTCCCCTGTGTTTTCTTTGATGTCAGCCCGTGGCAAACCTATGCGTGAACCCCCGCCATTTTTTTTAGGCCCCTTCTGGGGGGGCCAAGTTATTTTCCCGTCGCCAAGGGGCCCACGGGGTGAATAACGTCATTTCCCCGGTTTTATGTCCTGTTAAGGGTTTGGAAAAAAAATGGGCCCGGGGGAGCGGGGCTGGAGATGGGCGAATACAATTTTCGCGGGGGCCAAAATTTAGTCCGGGGGGGGACTGAAATTTGGAAAGGGGAGGAGGAGGTATTGGAAACGAAACATTGTCTGGCGAAAGAGTGGTTTTCTAGAAAAGGGGACAAGAGAGGGGGAGCAGGGGGCAGCTGGAGGAGGTAGATGGAGATGAGGGGGAAAAACGAGGCAGATGACCGCAAGCCCCCAGTGGCAGTTTTACAAATGGGTTTGGGGGCAGGGAAACCCCCCGGAGTCACTTGTGCAGATGGGCCCACAGCATGTGATTTTCCCGGTTTGTGACAGCCCAATAAATCAGCATCCCGGGAGAGGGGGGACTTCTGGCTCTCCACCCTTTTTGGACCCCCGCTTTTCCCCGGGCCCAAAAAGGGGCCTTTTTCCAAACTATTTAGAGGGAGGGCAAACTCAAAAAACTATTGGGAAATCCTCTGTTGTCAGTTGGGGCCCTTTCCTAAAGTGCGGGAAAAGTCCCCCCTTGACAGGGCTGACCGGGGGGTTCCTCAGCGTCACGTTAAATAAGGACGTGGCTGCTGGGGGGAAGGTGGGGGGGGGGGGGGGAGGAAAAAGTCCAAACCCCCAAACGCAGCAACCTAAATTGGAAGGGCAATGAAAGAGGCTTTTCAAAACCCCCTAGTGAGGGGGGGTAGGGCGCCCCAAAGCAGAAAAGGACCTGGGCGTCCCTGAAACCCAAAAGTTGGTGGGTACTTGGACAGCACTCTGCCACCCCAGTTAGAAAATCCCCTTGATACTGGGCAGCCAAAATGGTTGTGGGGGGAACACTTGCCGGTTTTCAGGGGGAGAAAAAATGTCCTGCCCCGGGCCCGTAGGGTGGTTCAAAAGGGGGCTTCAGGGCGGGGGAGGGCCATCGTTTCCCCCCAAAGGAAAAAACCCGCTTGTCCACAGGAAATTTTGGAACGACTGCCCCTTTTTCAGGGTGAATAAAGGGTTGGGGTCGGCTAGGATTTCCCACAACCCTTTTTTTAGGCGTCCCCGTTCTGGGTTAAAAATTCCCGACCTTTGGCCCCCTATTTTTGCTTTCCGCCACCCGCCCGATGCCCCAAATTGCTGGGCGTTTCCCCAAACTGCCTAAACCCCAAACTTTACCAGGGCCCGGTTTTTTGCCAACCCCCCTCAACCTCTGTTTATTGGCCCTCTATGACCTCCCTGCTGCTGTGCTGTTGTGGTGCCGTGACTTCCCCCACTGTGTCACTGTGCCAATCTTGGGCCAAAGCTGTTGCTCCTGCCGCCGTCACCTCAAATTTTAAATTTTCAATTGTGCCAAATCTGTGGGGCCCATCCCCTTTTTTTCCACTCCAGAATGGGCCTTGTGCCACTGTTGAAACCCCATGCTGCGCTGTGGCTGTTTCCGGGGAAACCCCCCACTTTTCATTGTTTCCACTGTTTGAAAACCTTCATGCCTGCTGCCGTGCCCACCAAAATTTTATCATTGTGCACTCTGTGGCCCAAAAAGTTTTTCCACCCCCAGAATGTCATTGTGCCCCTGTCTGACCTCATGTGCTGTGTGGTGTACCGTGACCTCCACCTGTGTCTTTTTGGGCCCCTGTTGAACCCCATGCGGGTGCTGCGGGCCTTACTCTTGTCATTTTGCCACTCTGGGGGGCCTCTCCAAATTTCTGCCCCCCTCCCGAAAGTCATTGTGCCCTGCCTGGGTCTCATGCTGCTGCCACCCCCGAACCCCCGCTCTCTGTCATTGGCCCCTCTGTGGCCCACTCCTGTTTTTCCACCTCCAGAATGTCATTGTGCCCCTGTCTTTACCTCCTGGGTGCTGTTTTGGCTGCTTTCCCGTGACCTCCCCCTTTTGTCAATTTTGGGCCCCTTTTCTGACCCCCATGCTGCTGCTCCGTTGGCCCCCCATCTCTGTCATTTGCCCTTTTTGTGGGGCCTACACCTCTTTTGCCACCTTAAAAATGTCTTGTGCCACTGTTTGACCTCATTGTGCGCTGTGGCTGCTGCCGTGACCTCCAAAACGTGTTAAATTTTGCCCCTGTCTGAAATCATGCTGCTGCTGCCGTTTTCCCTACTCTCTTTCATTGTGCCCCTTCTGTGGCTTCTCCAGTTTTTGCCCCTTTAAAATTGTATTTTTGCCCCCCCGTTGACCTCATGCTGTGTGTGGCTGCTGCCCTGAAACCCCCACACTGTTTCCCTTGTGCCACTGCTGGGCCCCATGCTTTCTGCTTTCCATTACCCCCCAATGTGTCATTGTGCCCCCTCTGGGCCTGCTTTCTGTTTTGACACCCCGAATGTCATTTTGCCACTGCCCGCCTCATGTGCTTTCCGCCGTGACCTCCCCTTTTTGTCAAATTTTGCCACTTTTGTGGCCCCCTCCTGTTTTGCCACCTCCAGAATGTCATTGTGCCCGGTCCCGATCATGTGTGTGTGGCTTTCTGCCCGGGGACCTCCAAAACCCGTGGGCATTGTGCCCTGTCTGACCTCTTTCTGCTGCTGGTTTCCCCCCACTCTCGTATTGTGCCACTCTGTGGGGCCCACTCGTTTTTTCCCCCTCCAGAATGAGATTATGCCCTGCATGAATCATGCTGCTGACCGTGACCTCCCCACCCCCTGTCCTTGTGCCACTTGTGGCCCCGCCCACTGTTTTTCCCCTCCAGAAGTTCCCTTGTGCCACTGCCTGACCTCTGCTGCGCTGCCGTGACCCCCGTCTCGTCATTGTGCCCCTCTGTTTTCTTCCTAAATGTTTTGCCCCCTCCAGAATTTTGATTTTTGCCCCTGCCTGACCCCTTTCTGCCCGCTACCTTTTACCTTCCCCCTGTGTTATTGTGCCCCTCTTTTGGGCCCCCTCCTGTTTTGCCCCCTTTCCCGAAAGTTTATTGTGCCCCTGTCTGGGCCTCATGTGTGTGGGGGTGCTGGGCCCTGACCTCCACACTGTGTTTTGTGCCACTGTGACCTCTGCTGCTGTTTCCGTTTCCCCCCACTATCTGTTTTGTGCCATTTTGTGGCCCCACACCCCTTTTGCCACCTCCAAAAATTTTATTTTGCCCCCTGTCTGACCTCAAAGTGCTGTGTGGCTGCTGCCGTGAATCCCCACTTTTGTCATTGTGGCCCCTGTCCCGACCTAAAGCTGCTGCTGCCGTGCCCCCACTCTCTGTCATTGTGCCAATCTTTTTGGGCCCACTCCAATTTTTTCCACCCCCCTGAATGGATTGTGCCCCCTGCCCGACCCCATGCTGTGCTAACCCTGACCCCTCACCTTTTTCATTGTGCACCCCCTGTGGCCCGCATTTTTTTTGGAAAACCTAAGAATGTCATTGTGCCCAAATTTCCTTTACCTCATGCTGCTGCCCGTGACCTCCCCCTTTCAGTCTTTGTGCCAATCTGTGGCCTCCTTTGTTTTTCCACCTCCAGAAAAGTCCCTTGTTTCCACGGTCTGACCCCCATGCTGCTGTGTGGCTGCTGCCCTGACCCACCCCAATGTGTCCCTTGTTTCCACTGTCTGAACCCCATGCCCGTGCTGCCGTGCCCTACCTTCTCATTTTTGCCCCAAATGTGGCCCCCATATGTTTTGCCACCCCAGAATGGGGATTGTGCCACTGTCTGCCTTCAGGTTTTATGTGTCTGTGCCCCTGACCCACACTGTGTCTTGTGGGCCCCTTTTGACCTAAAGCTGCTGCTGGCCCTGCCCTCCAATTCTTTTCAATTGTGCCACTCTGTGGCCTACTCCAAATTTTTGCCACCTCCAGAATGGGGATTGTGCCACGCCCGGGCCCCTTTTGCTGCTTCCCTGGGCCTCCCACTTTTGTCCTTGTGCCCTCTGTGGCCCCTACTGTTTTTTCCCCCTCCGAATGTCATTGTGCCCCTGCCTGACCTCATGTGTGCTGCCGTGACCTCCCGCTCTCAGTGATTGTGCCACTCTTTGGCCCCCTACTGTTTTTCCCCTCCAGGGAAAGTAATTTTTTGCCCCTGTTGACCTCTTTCTGGGTGTGGGGTGCCGCCGTCACTTCCACACTCTGTCACTAATGTTTCCCCCTGAGCTTAGCTTGTTTTTTTCAAGCTTTCGCTGGCATGACTTTTTTCAGGCTTCATTCCCCCTTCAGTTTTTTGGTCAGTTTTGCCCTCTTAAGTGCCAAGGGAATTTTTTTAGTGAAGCGATTCTAAGAGCGGGGGGCAGTCATGTGGTTTTCATACTAAAAAAACAAGAAATTTTATGAAGGGCCAAACCCGTCTTTTTGCATAAATTTAAAAATGGAAAAACGTTTACAGCACCCTGAAAGGGTCTGTGCAGCCTTGAAATTGTGTTTTTTTTCGTGATTAGTTTCCGAAGTAATTCGGACCGAAAAAAATTTTTTCGGAAAAATTCGGCGAAAGTGACCGAAAACGAATTTTTGGCCCAAATTTGCCCATCTCTACCTGTCACCTCTCTGTCTGACTTTTTTGTTTGTTCTAAAAAGTTAAAACAGTGTTTGATGAAGTTTTCTGTTTTATAAAAAAATAAAACCCGTATTTGATCCAAAAAAAACCCCCTAAGAAAATTGGGTAAAACCCCCGGATTTAAATTGCGCTCCACAAAATGGGAAAGGAAAAAATTTATTGTATGGGCCGTTTAAAAACCCCTGTGTATTTTATTTAAAATAAAAACTCAAAAAAGGGGGGTTAATTTTAAACCCTTGGATATGGGTTTTTGCTACAGAATTTCTTCTGTGGCCCGGGGAAAAACAAAAATTTTTTTTACTGAGGGAAAATGCAGAACAACGCCCTTTAAATTTTCCCCTGGATGTAAAATTTCGAAAAGAAATTTAGAAAACCAAAAATAACCCGCTTTGTAGTGTGTTACAAAAGGCGTGTTTTCATGTTTCACAAGAGGAAAAAAAAATTTTAATTAAACCCTTTGCTTGTGAAAATTTGTAAAGGAAAAAAAAAAAAAAATTTTTTCGGCGAAAAAAAAAACGATTTTTTTTAGTCACCCCAACAAAAAAAAAAAAACAAAAAAAAAAAAAAAAAAAAAAAAAATAAAAAAAAAAAAAAAAAAAAAAAAAAAAAAAAAAGCTTAATTAACCCCTGGTTGTAAATTGCGCCCCAAAAAAATTTTAGCAACCCAAAATATAGCTTTGTTGCGTGTTAAAATGGCAAATTTTTTATGTACGCAACCAAAAGGAAAAAAAATGTTTAAA
>JAODAL010057288.1:0-22770 GCA_025379985.1 Phyllomedusa bahiana
GAAAATCACAGCAAAATTTAAGAAAAGGATAGGTTTTGTAGCCAAAAGAAATAAAACTGTAGGTCACTAATTCATTAGTTATTTTTAAGCAAATCATCTTCTAATACGTGGCTTAATTTGAAGGGGTTTTTTTCCCTGTGGGAAAAGAAGATGCAATGTATGCAAGCATACATATAAAAGAGATGAATTCAAAGGTATGGGAAAAGATGGTAGAACCCATAAGATAAGGGATTTTATCACCTGCGACATGGACTATATAGTCTATATCATTGAATGCACTAGCTGCAATAAATTGTATGTTGGCAGTACCATATGCAAAATGAAAACGCGCATATCGGAACATCTTACACATATAAAACATAGTTATTCTTCACATTCTGGTGAAACACTTTACTGAAATACATGCAGGCTCCGTTGAATGTTTTAAATGCTATGGTCTCGAACAAGTAAAAACCCCAAGAGGGGGAGGGGATCGCCAACATCTCCTAAGATTACGGGAGGCCGCATGGATATATGAATTAGGTACACGAGTACCGGAAGGTATGAATAGCCGTAATGATTTGGCTTATATTTATTATATTCACATAAAGGAGAGGAGAAAAAAAAATCAAAAAAATTGCCATATATTAAATATGCTTGCTGCATTGCATCTCTTAGTAGCATTAAGCCCAATATATGCTATTCTCTATAAGAATTTGTCATCCTATTAACACTGGTTATATGATACACTGCTAAACGGGGAAGCAATGGGAAGTGATCTCATGTTAAGCCCATCCCCCTTTTTAACTATTTAAGTAAGTTTGATGTCTGTAAGTGTATATCTTGAGCAATGGCGCTCGTTTGTTCCCGAAACGCGTCTATGTCTGTACACCACTGTACAATCCCATATATGTATTAATAAAAGAAGACTTGGTTACATCATCATCGCTGGATCCATTACCGTTTGTTTGGTGTCTATTGCATGGAGCCGAGACTGGAGGCCAGGAACCTGGGCAGAGACGAACCTGCAGGCAGAGCTGGAGCCTTAATCCTATACACATGTGAATTGGAGTGGTGAGCTTGAAACTTTTGCTTTATTAGAAGCTATTGCTGTTTTCCAGTCCACGTTGCATAGCTCCCACAGCATGAAGTGATTGCATATTGACTCCAACAGCCGATGCAAATTATATATTTTTATGTGGAGGGTACAAGGGACAGATTTAGTAACCAGTGACTTTTTTTATTTCATCCCTACCCACCAATATGGATAGAGAGGCTAAACTAGCACAAATCTTTGGTGAATATGCCAAACCACCAGAGAATAAGGAAGAAATGAGTACCCTGTTAAACAGCCTAGAAAAAGCCCAAATCCAAGAATTAAAACTATAGTGGGATAGGAATTTGTCGAAAAAAAACACAGAGAAAAGCATTATACAGAGAGGATTACGATTAAAGAAAATGCCTTCATTCGCATACACTGCTGAATTTTTAGATAACTGGAACCAGATCCTAACAGATTGTTCTTTAAAATTAATGCAATTAATTATTGATTTTGAGACACAAAAATTGCAAGAGATCCAAAAGAACATAGATGAATTAACAGAACAGCTACAAACCTATAAGGATGAAGATTATTTTAATAAAACCCAAGAAAAAATCAATAGAAATTTAGCCAAGTTAGAGTCCTCAATTATGGAAATTAAAAAAACAAAATACCAGAGAGATCACAATGATTATGAGAGGAAAGAAGTATATGTGTGGAAATATGAAAGAAGACCAAGATCTATATTACGGAGAAATAATAAATACCGAAGAGAAAATAAAAAAGAAGTCCGTGGGGGGGCGTGGCTTAGCATGTGAAGGGAGCAGACGTGTTGTGGAGGAGCTCCGTGTGGACCGCAGCATTAAAGACCTAGAACTACCTCAAAATGAGCCCGAGGAGAGCCAGAAAGTTACAGAAGGGGACAGCAGACGTTCGTGACTCTAGTGTGGCGATCAGTAATTATTTCTCACCGCTGGCTGACCTGGAATCGGCACCGGCCTTGGAGGCCTCCTCGCCGGAGCGGGCGCCATCTTCCCTCACTGAGCACAGATCGTTATGCGCGTGCTCGGCACGTCGCCGGCAGCAGGAGGGAGAGAGTCGGAACAGCGGCGGGCCAAGCGACAGCCGAACCACTCCATCAGGACCCAGCAGCAGCCGGAAAAGACCCGGACAAAGGCAGTAGGAGGTGAGACACGCTGCACAGAGACCCCTGGAGGGACGGCTCCCGTGACGGTGCGGGGGGGGGGGCATTGCCAGAGAGCACACAGTGCTCACCGCAGACCCCAGCACAGCCTGCAGACCAAAGGGGCAGAACGACGTCTCCCCTCACAGAGGGAATATCTCCGGTTAACAGGCAGAGCTCCCTCAATAAAATGGAGCACTCGGACCCCCAGCAACAGCATGTGGTGGCCCTGATCCATATGCCCCCGCGCATTACACCATCCCCCCTCCAGTCACCTGCCAGTCCTCACAAAATGGCGACGGCTCATGTGGCCCCCCAACACAGCCCTGGACAGGGCTCTCAGGACTCTCTAGCTGACCTGTTTGTGGAAGTGGCAGAAGGGCATAACCTTATGAATCCTGCAGACACCAGGAGCGCTGAAAGTGATGTCTCCCATGTCAGTCAGCATGACTGCTCCCTCAGTGACTCTCAGGATGAGGGCGACCATCCCTCACTGGCTGCTAAAGCCCCAGCTAGCGCTAGGGACAAAGCACTTCTTGCACTTAGAGGCCGCCCTTAGCTACAGGCCCTCCTGACCCTTCTACCCACCAAGAGTGACTTGGCAGACTTAGCAAAAGACCTTAAGAGTGCATGGAAGCAGGATCTACATGTTGTTCAGTCAGACGTGGCTCATATCCAGACAAAAGTACAAGCACTGGAAACGGCCCAAGCTACTACACAACAATCGCTCTCCGACTTGCAAGCTATAGTGCAACGTCAACAAACCCTATGCCAGAACCTAGTGAACCAATTTGATGATTCCGAAAACAGGAACCGTAGGAATAATATTAGGGTCCGTGGGATTCCTGAAACTGTGAAATCTCAAGATCTGGTACAGTCCCTTACGAGACTCTTTAACAAATTGCTGGGCAGAAATGGTGATGCACCCATAGAATTGGACAGAGCACACAGGGCTTTGCGTCCTCCTAGCCAGAACCCCTCTAAGCCAAGGGATGTTATCTGCCGCGTTCACTACTACGCCATAAAAGAAAACATCATGAAGCAGGCGAGGAGCTCCCCGAATCTTACACATGAAGGAGCCCAAGTGGCGATATTCCCAGACCTGTCCAGGCGTACCCTGCGCCTCAGATCAGCACTGCGACCGTTAACCACTTTATTGCAAGAAAGACGAATCCAATACAGGTGGGGATACCCATTCGCCCTCCAGGTCCGTACAGACGACTGCACGGTGGCATTCCGGGCCTTATCAGATCTGCCAAATTTCTTGTCAGCCTTGAAGCTACCAGCAGTTTCTCTACCGGATTGGGAAATGATCTATACGGCAACGTCGGCTTATGATCCCCAGATTGGATCCTCCTCTCAACAGGACTACGGGACTACTCTCCCCTCCCCCAAAGAGCAGCGTCTTTCTAGGCGTCAAAGAGTTGTTACGCGCCTGGAGAGAATAGATGGAGCGTCAAAGAGAAGTTTCCTGCACAACACTCAATAGCGTCACCCTATATGGAGTCTTTGGAGTACCGGTCAGACCAAAAGGACGCTGATTGATGCCCACCTCGGGCTACGGATATGTAAATATGCTAAATGTCTTTGATATATATAAGTACATGAAAAAGTACCTTGTTTCTAGTTAGGTCCCACGGACCCTCCTGAAGGTCCTTAGTTGCGAAAACTCGATACATTTTGGGTGTTTATTGTTATCTTACCCCCCATAGGTTGCGAAGTGAGCACTATGTGCTCGCAGATAGCAGTGAGCTATACTGCAAAGTTTAGAATTTTCTATTTGCCTAGACAGGTTTGGTTAGGCTGTTCCATGTGGTTTTTGTCACTACAATGTTATGTCAACAGAGGTGATGTGCTCAGCCGGGTGGGGCGGGGAAGTGCTATGTTGATCCGTCTACTTTTTTTGCTTTTTTTATTCTGGTCTCCATGATAGAGTTCCAGATCTCGTCCCTTAACGTCAAGGGACTTAATATCCCAGAGAGAAGGTCCCAAGTGTTATACAACTTCCATAAACAGCGGACGCAAATCCTCTGCTTACAAGAAACACACCTTATGACAGGACATCTGGAAACATATAGAAATAAGTACTTCCCCCTTTGGTGTCACAGCAGCAACCCTGATGGCAAAACAAAAGGGGTGGCCATCTTTTTCCACAAAAACCTACCGGTACAATTAATAGATACCAAGACAGACCCCAATGCGAGGTACGTCTTTGCTAAATGCAATATCTCGGGAACTCTTTTCACCATAGCCAACATCTACGCCCCAAATCAGGGACAGTTATCCTTTCTCTCATCGGTTTTAGATGACCTTAACCTATACGCAGAAGGTAGAATTATTCTCTGTGGAGATTTCAACATAGCACTTAACCCGGGAATAGACACTTCGACAGGACACTCTTCAGTGCCCTTAAATAAGTTGAACAAAATAAAAAAGCTTCTACATAGCTTGCAACTCGTCGATGCCTGGCGCGTTGCTCATCCACATACCCGAGATTATACCTTCTATTCACACCCTCACACCAGATACAGTAGGTTGGACTATATCTGGGTGCAACATGTCCTTCTCCCTAATGTTAGGTATACATCAATTGGAAACATTTTGTTGTCCGATCACGCCCCAGTCCACTGTGGGATGAGTCTTCAGGACAGTGCTACAAAAACATTTAACTGGCGACTTAACGAGTCCCTCCTTAACGACTCGGTTTGTGTGGCCGATTTACACCAGACAATTGAGCATTTCCTGAGTGACCACTCCACAGATCCTACTTCACCGCAACTTAAGTGGGAAGCCCTAAAATGTACGCTTCGTGGTGTTTTAATTCGGCATGGGGCCAGGTTAAAGAGGGAGGCGGCGGCGAAACTGTCTTCTCTGCTGACAAAACTTGCACAGCTGGAGACGGCTCATAAAAACACCCTGACAGAAACTGCCCTCCAGGAACTGATGCACACTAAGCATGAGATCCTCCGGCTACTGGAGAGGAAAAATGCTAGATTCAGACAGCTTTGTGCGGGTTCATACTATATCTGGGGGAACAGACCGAGCAGGCTACTGGCAAGGGCTCTGAGGGACAAGAGAGCCTCCCTATATGTCCCTGCTATTAAAACTAAACAAGGGAGAATCGTTCAGCAAACTTCAGACATACTGAATAGCTTCCATGATCATTATAAAGCCCTCTATAACTTGCCTCCTGCAGTATCTACTCGAGGTAGTACCCCTTCACAACCTGACCTAGATGCATTTCTGACCTCGGCCTCCCTTCCGGAAATTGACCCTATCAGGTTACAGGCGCTGGAGGATCCATTCACACAAAGTGAGTTGGTCGAGGCAATCTCAGCCTTACCCTCGGGAAAAAGCCCAGGCCCAGATGGCTTTACAGCCAAATTCTATAAACTCCTAAGGGACAAATTGTCAGAGCCAATGCTGACCTCCTTTAACACTGTGTCACCTACAAAGCCGTTCCCTCCCGCTTTCCTGCAGGCCCACATCACCATGATTCTGAAGCCAGGAAAGGACCCCTTGGCCTGTCCCAGCTATAGACCCATATCTCTGCTAAACGTAGATACTAAATTATACGCGAAATTGCTTGCGATCAGATTAAACTCTATCCTGCCGGACTTGATAAACACTGATCAGGTAGGGTTCGTGGTGGGAAGAGAGGCACGAGACAACACTTTGAAGTCGTTCTCCCTTATCCACCACGTGCAAAAAATAACGCACCCCCCAATGCTACTTTCGCTCAACGCGGAAAAAGCGTTCGACAGGGTAGATTGGCACTTTATGAGATCGGCCCTGTCGCACGCTGGCCTGGGCTCGGGAATGCTTCAAAAAATATTTGCTCTATACAATTCGCCAATGGCACAGATTAAAATCAATGGAGCCCTCTCTGCCCTGTTCTGCATTAATAATGGCACGAGGCAGGGATGTCCCCTCTCCCCACTCCTTTATGTTGTTTCTATGGAGTACCTTTTGCAGTCCATCAGGGGGGCAGTGGAGGTTAAGGGTATCAAAGTGGGAACTGAGTACCATAAATGTGCAGCATTCGCGGATGATCTGCTATTATATATTACTGAACCTGAGGCTTCGCTGTGCCCGCTGATGGATCTCCTAAATCTCTATGGAAAGCTTAGCAATTTTAAGGTGAATTATTCCAAAAGCATGGCGCTAAACGTTACCTTACACCCCCAGGTAGTAGCCTCTTTGGAAACCCAGTATCCCTTTCGCTGGGTGGATGAATCTTTCACTTATTTAGGGGTTCAGATTGCAAGCAATTATAAGCGAACCTATGACTTAAATTTTGCTTGTTTGCTGACACGTATTAAAGGAGACTTGGCTAGATGGGAGAAGAGAGACTTTTCGTGGATAGGAAGGATAAACATTATTAAAATGAACATCCTGCCGCGCCTTCTGTACTTATTCCAGACCATCCCGATTAGATTACCCAATTCATTTTTCCAGGACCTGAATGGGTGCATACAGCGCTTTGTGTGGGACAAGAGACCGAGAGTTGCAAGGGATGTCCTGATAAGGAAAAAAGAAAAAGGGGGCTTAGCGCTACCAGACCTTAAATTATATTATCAGGCGGCTAATGCCACTAGAGTAGTTGACTGGTTCTATGCCACCACCTCTAAAAAGTGGGTTCAGATTGAGGAGCGGATAGGTGGGAGGATGCTTTCCACCCTACCTTGGCTGAGCCACCTCATGCCAGGTTTCAAATTAGCAGAGATGCCTCTAATTGCTCAGATTACGCTATCTGTGTTCCGCCTCACAGGAAGACAATATGGGCTGTATTCCCCAGGGGGCCCACTGATACCAATCGGGGGGATCCCGGGGATTCATATTTCCTCAAATTGCCTGCTATATGGCGATGAAGACAAGCAGAAGCGGCTGCGCATCAAAGACTTTGTGACCCGCTCCTCATTTAAGTCATACGATGAATGCGTGCCGACACCCAATCGCTCCCCAAATACTTGGTTGCAATTCCTACAACTGCAACATTACTTTGTCACTAACAAGATTAGGCTGGAGCTAACTCGCAGTCTAACCTGCTTTGAGCAGTTATGCACTCAGGGTAAGCAGCCAATACACTTGATCTCCACTCTGTACAACATGATGATTGAGGGTCAGTCTAATAGTCGCCCACAATTCCAACTCACCTGGGAGGAACTAAACTGCTCTATTATCGAGGAAATGGTTAAAGCTTGCTTATTGTCTAACAAGGCCTCAGTCTCTTATAGGATACAAGAACTTAATTATAAAGTTCTATCCCGTTGGTACAGGGTACCGAAATTGCTTCATGCAATCAACCCGGGAGTGCCGGACTCCTGTTGGAGGTGTGGAAGGGAGACGGGAACGATGACCCACATCTGGTGGAGCTGTGAGGCCATTCAGCCATTCTGGGAAAGAGTGCTTGACCTGATTCAGACTATCACGGGTGTATCACTGCAGAATTCCCCTACGGTTGTTTTGCTTTACATCCTACCTCTAAGCCTGAGATCCTTGAAAGGAAACTTGTTAATATTTTTGCTCGCGGCAGCTAAATCGCTGATTCCCAGAAAGTGGCGCTCGACACAGGTTCCCACGATGGCTGACTGGTTTAAAGAGATTCTATATCTCCAGCGCATGGAGGAAATAAGGGCGGGTGTGGAGCAGACGTTAGATCGGTATGTGAAGAGCTGGGAGGATTGGGTGGTATTCACGGGGTCTGATGCGTTTAAGAGAGCGGATACGGGTCGTGCTCGGGCTCCCTTGGAACTAGCTCCGTGATTTGGCATACGCCTTTTAATCCTAAACTGGGACCGGCTCTCTCTGGGATTGACTATACTACCTCACTATCCGACGGATTGACGCATCCGGCAGCTTCACCCGGCTGATGCATTTGTCACCTGGTACTTGTAATACCTGATGTATTTAACACCTCCTGTTGACTTACTTTCTTTTGTCTGTTTTCACTGTTTTTTTGATAAAATAGATATACCGACAGTATTCAACATCAATACTTCTTTTGTCATGCTATGATTGTTTCACAAGACTGCAAACTCATTAGCTATATTTCTGATCGTAGCTAGCTGTGATTCCTGATAGACATACCAATGTATCTTTAAACCTTCAAGCTTACTTGACATGTGATGTCTCTTGATTATTGAAACTCCTTTTTTTGTTTTTCTCTCAGTAGAATGTATACTCTCAATTGGCTTGATACTGTTGTTTCTTATGTGCATTGTTTTAATAAAGCTCTTTTGAAAAAGAAAAAAAAAAAGAAGTCCGTTTTGGAGATACAGACTATGCATTGACAGGAACGTCAGATTCTGACTGCTCCTCAATGGAGAGACATACTACCAGGAACAAAAATATAAACACGATGCAGGAAACACAAAATAGTCGAAGTAGTAACAGAACCTCCACACCAGCAAAAAACGGGGAAGAAGAGGCGGAAGGAAGCACCGCCATAAAAAAACAGAGATTAGTGACAAGGAAGAAGATTTAAATACCAACCAAAAGGAATTTGATGTTATTATCCTTACGCCTTGCATATTGTCTCAACAACAAGTCAATGTTTTGGAAAAGGGACTTAATTTTACACCCAGTGTACACTTTAAAGTATTTGATGCAATGCTAGATATCAACCGTTTTATTAGATCTTTAACTGTAAAACTTTTTTTTTTGAATTGAATAAAAAGATAATAAATGAAGAGAGTGTACATCTTGAATCACATGTTTGTGCCCAATGAGTACCCACCTTTATCATTAAGGAACCAACAAACCCCTCATCTTATTAAGAGATCTATAAGAGAGTATGATGAGGAAGAATGGCCCTACTAACATAAATGTTGCACATAGTAACCCTTTTTTCTACCCTAAAAAAACGAGGGAAGAGGCTATGGACATGTTCCAAAGCACTATGGAAAGGGATCTAAAATTATTGGCAGAACAGACAGATTATAACAAAAGATCTGATATGACAAAGGCAGAATGTGTAGCTTTAGAAGAACTTAAACAAAATAAAAATCTGATTATAAAGAAATCAGACAAAGGAGGGTCAGTGGTGGTTCTTGATGTAAAATTATATCAAAAGATGGTATTTTCCATACTGGAGGATCATAAAACCTATAAAAAATTAGGAAGTAATCCCAGCAAAATCTTCCAAACTAAACTATCTAAATTACTTGAAGAGGGAATTTCTATGGGGGTACTAACGGAAAAGGAGAAATCGGATTTGATAGTCATTAATCCTAAAGTACCCATCTTCTATGGAGTTCCAAAAACACACAAGAAAGATTTTCCGCCAAAACTACGACCCATAGTCTTGAGTAGGGACAGCTTATGCGCTAAACTAAACAAATGGGTTGACAAATTATTACAATCGATTGTACAGAAATTACCGAGATATCTGAAAGATAGCTCAACGGTATTAAGAACTTTTTCTGATTTTTCCTGGTCCCCTGGGTACCATTGGCTCAGTCTAGATGTAATGAGCCTGTATTCTACCCATACCCAACTTTGGTCAGAAGAGCGATAGAATATCATTTTCTGAGATACAGTGCATATGGCATAGAATTAAAGTCTTTTTTACTGGATTGTATAGACTTTTTGTTATTCCATAATTTTTTTGAATTTGACGGCTTTCTTTCTACAACTGATAGGTGTCCCTATGGGAGCTACGGCTTCACCATCATTGGCCAATCTTTTCATGGCATGGTGGGAGCAGGATAGTATTTACAGTAGTAATAACAGCTTTTCTGAGTCCATAGTCTGGTATGGGCGCTACATAGATGACCTCCTCATAGTTTGGGGGGGTGATGTGGCGTCCATACCAGACTTTGTGACTTACCTCAATAATAATACCATCAATTTAAAATTTACATTCTCGGTAGAAAAAGAAATTATTTCCTTCCAGGTTTATATCACTGTTGGGAACGAAACAGAACAGAGGGTTTGTACCAAATTTATAGAAAACCCAATAGTGGTAATACCATATTGAAGGCAAATAGCTGCCACCCAAGACATACTATCGATGCCATACCCATAGGTGAATACCATAGAGCCCGGAGAGCCTGTACACGTCAAATGGATTTTAATAGGGAAATGGGAAAATTTTTGACCAAAGATTAAAAAAAGAGGCTATAACAAAAAACATTTGGAAATGGCTAAAAAGAAAATGCAGAACAAAACACAAAGGGACTTACTCAAAACAACGGAAGGGAAAATAAATAAGGAAAGAAGTAAAATAGTCTGCACCATGAAATACAGTGAGGAATTCAATAAGATAAGAAATATTTTTTACAAAAACTTAGGAATTCCGAGACAGGATCCAATCACAGCTAAAATTATAGATGAAGGAGTAGGTTTTGTAGCCAAAAGAAATAAAACTGTAGGATCACTAATATCATCTAGTTATTTTTCAAGCAAATCATCTTCTAATACGTGGCTTAATTTGAAGGGTTTTTTTCCCTGTGGGAAAAGAAGATGCAATGTATGCAAGCATACATATAAAAGAGATGAATTCAAAGGTATGGGAAAAGATGGTAGAACCCATAAGATAAGGGATTTTATCACCTGCGACATGGACTATATAGTCTATATCATTGAATGCACTAGCTGCAATAAATTGTATGTTGGCAGTACCATATGCAAAATGAAAACGCGCATATCGGAACATCTTACACATATAAAACATAGTTATTCTTCACATTCTGGTGCAGCAAAACACTTTACTGAAATACATGCAGGCTCCGTTGAATGTTTTAATGCTATGGTATCGAACAATAAAATCCCCAAGAGGGGGAGGGGATCGCCAACATCTCCTAAGAGTACGGGAGGCCGCATGGATATATGAATTAGGTACACGAGTACCGGAAGGTATGAATAGCCGTAATGATTTGGCTTATATTTATTAGATTCACATAAAGGAGAGGAGAAAAAAAAAAAAAATTGCCATTTATTAAATATGCTTGCTGCATTGCATCTCTTAGTAGCATTAAGCACAATATGCTATTCTCTATAAGAATTTGTCATCCTATTAAACACTGGTTATATGATACACTGCTAAACGGGGGAAACAATGGGAAGTGATGTCATGTTAAGCCCATCCCCCTTTTTAACTATTTTAAGTAAGTTTGATGTCTGTAAATGTATATCGTGAGCAAGGGCGCTCGTCTGTGCCCGAAACGCGTCGATGTCTGTACCCCACTGTACCCTCCCATATATGTATTAATAAAAGAAGCCTTGGTTACATCGTCATCGCTGGATCCATTACCTTTTGTTTGGTGTCTTCTCACCACATTGATTAGCTTTAAGCATGTAGGCAAAGCTAAATAAAGGCTATTAAACTTATTGCTTTTCTGATTTTGCTTTGTTGAAGAGATATAGTTTCTCTAGGTTACCGACCTCCACTCTCTCTCTCTTTCTACTCTTATTGCTCCAGCCTTCCTGTCCGACCATGGTGACGCCACTCCCTGCTTAGTGTTATCAGTAAAACAAAAGCTAGTTTATCTAAGTTCCTGACAAGCCTTAAGACTTTAGAACTCTGTAGCTTTGGGCACTACAGTTTATAAACCTCCTGCACTCATGTAACAAGCTTAGCTATGAATAGCAGAGCTGAAATGTCACTGCTGTAAGACCGCCCTGGCCTTTTCAGAAGGTCTGAATCTGAGTTGGCTGTGAAAAGCAGGCTATGTGAAACAGCATGGTGAGACTGAAGCTAAATAGATGTCATTATAATAGCAGAATATACTGGACAGTAAAATAGTACACTGTAATTATAAAAGCAGATGTTCTAGAACAGTGGTAAAGTTGTAGGTTGAAAAAACCTGTAAATCACAACTAGAAGTTAAAATGGGTTTTGCTAGTCATACAAGTGGACAGCACCTAATAGACGGCAAGAATATCAGACCTTTTAAGGATGTACCTAGAGTAAACTCATAACAGAGGCCAACTAGAGGCCTTTGACGACAAGGTTAAAGGGGCTGTCTGGGTCCTTTTCTTAAAATATTTTTTGCATATTGATGCACTGATAAAAGAAGAAACTTACCCCTCTTCTCAACCTGTGTTCCAGCACTGCTGCTGTTCATCTTGTCAGCTCATCACTGTTTACTTCTGTAAAATGACTGCAAGCAATAGCAAATAACTTAAATCCATTGGTTTAGAAATGATAGTGTGTAATTGGATTAAAAACTGGCTATCGGATCATACTCAGAGAGTGGTGGTAAATGACTCCTACTCTGATCGGTCCCAGTTATAAGTGGTGACCCCAAGGCTCAGTGCTGGGTCCTCTTTTATTCAATGTATTTATTGATGATATAGGGGAGGAGATTAATGGCACTGTTTCTATTTTTGCAGATGACACCAAGCTATTTAGTGTAGTGCAATGTATGGAAGATGTTCATAAAATACCAGCACGTATACATACGAGTGTTTGGGCATACACTTGACAAATGAGGTTCAATGTGGATAAATTTAAAGTTCTGCATCTTGGTATTAATAATCTTCAGGCATCATATGTCCTAGATGGTAAAAAACTGGGAGAATCACTTGTTGAGAACGATCTGGGCATTCTTGTAGAACATAGACTACAGAACAGCATGCAGTGTCAATCAGCTGCCTCTAAAGCAAGCAATATATTGGTGTGTATTAAAAGAGGCATGGACTCGCAGGAAAGGGATGTAATATTACCACTGTATAAAGCATTGGAAGGGCCTCACTTGGAAGATGCTGTTCAGTTCTGGGCTTCAGTTTATAGAAAAGATGTAATGGAGCTAGAGAAAGTTCAAAGGTGAGCAACCAAACTTATAAGGGCAATGAATCATCTTAGTTATGAGGAAAGGTTAAAAGAATTAAACTTATTTAGTCTTGAGAAAAGACGGCTTCAAGGAGACGTGATTCATTTATATAAGTATATAAATGTCCCCTACAAAAAAAGTATGGGGTAAAACTATCTCAAGTAAAGCCCCCTCCAAAGACAAGGAGACATTCCCTTCATTTGGAGAAAAAAGAATTCAATTTCCAGAGGAGAAAAGTCTTCTTCACTATGACAACTGTGAATCTGTAGAACAGCCTGCATGAGGAGTTAGCCACACCAGGAACAGTTGCGAGTTTAAAGAAAGGCTTTGATAACTACCTGAAACTAAGAAATATTAATACATATATACAGTAGATATATAAAATTCAAGATGCAGCCTGATGGCAACTCTGGGATCAGAAATGAAATCTTCCTTAGAGCAGATTGGTTCTTGCCTTATGGTTTCAAAGCCTTCATCAATAGAGGAAACTAATCTTAAAAAAACTCCTTATCTCCCTCCCTTCACCCACATTGTCCCCACCCTTGGTTGAACTTGATGAACATGTGTCTTTTTTCAACTGTACTATGTAACTGCTTCAGCCAATCAGCCTGCAGTGATGTTGTTTTATGTGACAAGAGCCTGAAGTAAACAGAAAACTGATGAAGAGGGTGGCTACTGGCAATGCTGGAACACAGTTCAACATCTAAGTAACTGACAAAGGTATTCAGACATATACTATGGTGTAGTCATAGGGTAATAGACCAATTATAGTCAACATGAGTCAAATTTTGGTCTGTTTTCAAGTCGTCTACATTTTATTATTAGGCTAGGATAGCCTACTAGCGGCCAAAAACAGACCAAATGTAGTCACAAGTTGAGCAGGATCCATAAGAAGGTGTGACACATGTCTTTCTGTTAAATGAATACGTCAGGAGATTTCACCAACATATGCACTAGACATAGGGAAAAAAGAGGGATAGAAAAAATTAAAAACAATTTTCATAGATCTATGTTTTCAAAAATGTATTGTAACTAAGATGGGCGAAATTTCCCCAAAAATTTGATTCGGTTTACGTCGCCGAATTTTTTTGACAAAAATAAATTCGGTCCGAAATTTCTTTTTGGAAAGAATTGGTTTTAAAAAGTATTTTTTAAGGGGCACGAGGAAAGGGGTGTTGAATTGTGAATTATAAATATGAAAAGGGGCCCTTTGGTTTTTGGGTTTTATAAAATTTTTTTGTTTTTGTATGACAACAAGCCCGGCCCCCCCCTTTGAATCACTTCACTATAAAATTCCCTGGGCCTTTAAAAGGGCAAAACCGACCAAAAAAAATGAAAAGGGGAAATTTCCTGATAAAGTCAGGGAAATTTTAAAGGGTTTTTAAAAAAACAAGCTAAGGCCCGGTGGCAAAATGGCAGAAGTTTGGGGGGCCGGCCCGGGAGCCACACAAACATTTAGGTCAGGCAGTGGCACAATGACATTCTGGAGGGGGCAAAAAAAATTAGGCCCCAGTGGCACAATATGAGACGAGGTCACGGCGGCAGCACAAAGAATTTAAAGGGAGTCCAATACATTCTGGGGCGGCAAAACATTTTTGGCCAAAAAGTGGGACATTTAAACAGTGTGGGGGGTTCCCGGGGGCAGCAGCAATTTAGGGCAGGCATTTGGGACAAAGACATTCTGGAGGCCCCCCCCGGGAAAACATTTTTAGGCCCAAGTGGGCACAATTAAAACAGTTGGTTGGGGGTCACGACCGCAAAAGCAAATCAGGGAGTGGGGGCCCAAAGACATTTTTTTTGGGGGCGACAAAACAGTTTTTAGGCCACAGAGTGGGGGACAATCACACAGTGTGGGGGGTCCCCGGGCAGCAGTAAAAGGTCAGGCATGGCACAATGAATTCTTGGGGGGGCAAAAAAGTATTGGGCCCCAAGTGGAAAAATCAAAAAACCCGGTAAGGCACGGCGGCACAGAAATTTGGGTCAGGAGTGGCACAAGACATTCTTGGGGGCGGCAAAAAAAGTATTAGGCCACAGAGTGGCACAATGATACAGTGGGGGAGTCCAAAACAGCAGGGATGAATCAGGGAGTGGCACAATACATTCTGGAGGCGGCAAAACAGTATTAGGCCCCAGAGTGGCACAATCACACAAATGGGAGGTCACGACAAACACAGCAAAGGAAACAGGCATTTTGGGGCCCAAAGACATTCTGGAGGTGGCAAAAAAATATTAGGCCCAGAGGGCACAATCAACACAGTTTGGGGGTCACGACAGCCCGCAGCATGAGATCAGGGCAATTGGGCAAAATGACATTTTGGAGGGGGCAAAACAGAGGGGAAACCCCCAGAATGGCACAATGACTGGAACCGGAGGTCCGGCGGCAGCACATGAGGTTTTGGGATGGCACAATGGGCCCCCTTTTGGGGGGGCACGGCAGGAAATCACAGGGAGCAACATGAGGTCAGAGAGGGCACAATGACATTCGGAGGTGGGAAAACAGGAGGGAAACCAAAAAATAGTGGGACAATGAAAAAAGAGCGGGGGCCCCCGGCGGGAGCACATAGGGCAGGGAGTGGGGACAATTTAAACAGTGTGGAGGACATGCAGCAGCCACACACAACAAAGAGGCAGACAGTGGCAAAAATTTACACAAATGGGAAAAGTCACGGCCCAAAGGGGCAACAGCACAGCCCATGAGGTTTAAAGATTTGGCACAATGACAGAAATGTTTGGGGGTGGGTGGGAATACCATTCCCCCGGTAAAGGGAAATGGTTTTGCCCGAGGAAAAACTTTCACAATGAGTCATCAGGGGGGTTGGGGGGCTCAGAATATTTCGAGGGAGGTAGTTTTAACCCAAAACTTTACTCCCCAAAGGGTTGGGGTGTGTGGGAAAACCTGGCTGATCCACCCTGTTCAAACTTTACAAAGGTCAGTCCGTTTCCCCATTTTTCCCGGGGCCCAAAAGGTTCCCCCCTTTGGGGAACGGGTTTGGGCCCCCCCCGCACTGAACACCCCGGTCTGTCCACACTACTGGGCCCGGGGGGGGGACACTTAACCACTTTAAACCGGCCAAAATTTTCGGGCCCCACATCCAGTTTTTGGGTGCCCATTTGTCCCCCGGATCTTCTTTAAATTTAAAAGGGGGGCAGAGTGGGTGTTCAAATAAGGGGCCCCAAACCCGTTGGTTTTAGGGGCTTTCTCCGGTCCTGCTGCTATTTCGACCCCTCCCACTAAAAAGGGGGGTTTAAAGAAACGGCAAACAGGACTCCAACTTAGGTTACACTGATGGAAACTTGGGGGTTTAAAATTTCTTCCAAACCCCCCCCCCCCCCCACAGCCCGGCAGTATTTAAAATGAGCGGGTGAGAAACCCCCCCGGGGGTTTTCCCCCGACCTGTCAGAGGAAGGGGCGAAAGCCGCCATAGGGGAGCGGCCAAAAGATTACGGGATGGTTTCCCATATTTTTTGGGGTTTGTCCCCCCTCCAATAACTTTGGGGAAAAAAGGGTCCCATTTTTGGACCGGAACGAGGGTCAAAAAAGGGTGGAGACCAGAAGAAACCCCTTCCGGGTGCTGACAAAATTTGGTGGCACAGCCAGGCCCAAAAAAGCATGCTGGGGGGCCAACTTCACAAATGGGCTTTCCCAAGGGGGTCCCTGCCTCCCCTTTCCAAATGTTCTACCTTTCCACGGGGCTTTGGGGCATCTGCCCCGCTTCCTCATTTCCCTCCACCTGCCCCGCTGCTCCTGCTCCTCCCCCCCCTTGTCACCTGGGAAAAAAATCCCCTCATTTCACCAACAATTCTTCCCGCTCCAATGTTCTCCTCCCCCTCTTTTTATTTTTAGTCCCCCCGGACCATGTGGCCACGAGATGTAGTCCCCCCACGTCTCCCGTCCCCTTCCCAACAGATTTTTTTACATCTGGTCCAGGACAGAAGCAGTGGGAAAGACGTTATTCATCCCGTAAATCCTTTTGGGGACTGACAAATAAAAGTCGCCCCCCCGAAAGGCCTCAACAAACCCCAGGTTTTCACGCATGAGCGGGCCCCGGCTGACATCAAAGGGTTTCACAGGGGAGTACTTCTGTTTTGCCCCTTTTCAACAAAAAATCGTTAATGGGCCCTTTTTCTTTTCAAACATTTGGTCCAACATTTGCATGCTGGAAACCAGCCCGGGGGGAAACATTTTGCATATCAAAGTGTTTTGGGGGGGGCCTTCTGCCGCTGCAACTCGAGGAGGGGGTTCCTGGCCTGTACGAATTGGGTTTAAATTTCATTTCCCCAAATTTCCTTTCCCTTTTTAGAATGTTTTTGAAGGGGTCTTGGAAGACTTCAGGAAACCCTTTTTCACCAAAACCCAATTAAAAAAGTGCGCCATCAGGCCTGGACCATCCCCCTCGGGCAGCGCGGGCACCATTTTTTCCTCCCATTTTCCGTCACCATTGGTTTTCCCATTTGCAGTTGGCCGGAGAAAGCCACACATCGATTTCCTTTTCTGCATGAAAGAGGAGCAGTTCCCCCCTGTGTGACTTTTTTTCGCCGAGGGGAACCCAAGGGGTAAAACAGCGGACAACCCGCTGTGCCCCCAAACAGTGGTAAAAAGGACAGTACTTGGGGGAGGGTGAGATGGTTTGGGGGTGGTTTTAGGGGGAAAGGGGGGGACAATTTTTCGAAGGGGCAGCAGTTTGACAACCCTGATGGGGAAAGCGGCTCTCCCGTCCAAGTTTTGTTTGCCTTGGGTGGAAAACAATTCCCCCAGTGGCCCCTAAAGGACATGTAAATCCCTGACCGTAGTTAAAGCTCCAACTTTCCCCGCCTTTCCCCTTTCACCTTGGAAAAAAAACCGATAACTCAAGGGCTGACCCCCCTTCGTTCCCACATATTTAAGAAGTGCTGGTATTGCCTTTTTTGGGAAAAAAAATTACGGGTTTGGGAACTCTCCATCTCGGCTCGGCACAACCATTAGTTCCTTAATGGTGCAGAGTCCCCCCATTTGGAAAGGGGTGGGCTGCAAAAAAACCCAAAAACTTTTTTCAAAGGGGAAAAGTCAGCTGCTGCCCTTTGGAAGGGTTTGGGCTCATAATGTTTTCCCCTTTTTCAAACGCCTCGCGAACGGGCTTTTTTGGGGCCCCTGGGGAAACGGAGGCAGACCCTTTTGGGGCCGGGAGATGAATTCAAAAAGAAAGACTCCCCTTTACAGAGGTGGTGGAGCCTTGACTGGCCCCCCCCCCCAATGGCATTCGTCCACTGGGGGCTGCTGCTGCGCGCCCGTTTTCCCGCGGGGGCAGGGGTGGGAAAAACCCCCACATCTGACCCCCCGACGGGTTTTTTGGGTCAGGACACCCAAAAAAAACCTTAATTAAACCCCGGATTTAAAAATTTCCCCCAAAGAATTGAGCCACACAAACTAGTAGCTTTGTAACGGGTTACAATTTCTGTTTTCCGCTACGCCACACAACAAGAGATACATTTGTAATTAACCTTTTGCTTGTGAATTTATGCTACAGAAAAAAATGTATATATTATTGCGTTGAAAAAGACGGTTTTATTTTTGTCACACACCAGCAAAACCACGCTTAATTATCCCCTGGATTAAATTGCGCCAAAGATTTGAGCCGCAACTAACCTAGTAAGCATTGTAGCGTGTTACAATTGCGTGTTTTCTACGCCACACAACAAGAATACAGCTTGTAATTAACCTTTTCTTGTGAATTTAGGCTACATGGAAAAAGTTATATTTTGGCTGTGAAAATAACGGTTTTTATTTTTTTGTCAGCACACCAGCAAAACAACGCTAATATAACCCTGGATGTAAATTTGCGCAATAGAAAAGAGCCTCAGCAAAATAGTAGCTTTGTAGCGTGTTACAGATACGTGTTTTCCTGCCCACACAACAAAGGAGAGTACAGGTTGTAAGTAACCATTGCTTTGAATTAGTGCTACAGTAAAAATGTATATAATTTTGGCGTTGAAAAGCGGTTTATTTTTTGTCAGCACACCATCAAAACAACCTTAAATTAACCCCTGTGATGTAAAATGCGCCAAAGAAATTATGAGCCGCACAAAATAGTAGCTTTGTAGCGTGTTACAATTGCCGTGTTTTCTACGCCACACAAACAAGTAGAATACATGTAATTAACCATTCTGTGAGTTAGGCACAGGAAAATTTATAAATATTGGCGGTTGAAAAATACGGTTTATTTTTGCAGCAACACCACAAAACAACGCTAATTAACCCCTGGATGTAAATTCGCAATAGAATTGAGCATCAAAAGTGAAGTGGAATCTATATAGGTAAAAACGCTGTTTTCTTATAAGAGAAGAACAACAGGAACAGGCTTAGATCCCACAAGGATAATGAATGTAATGCAGCCATCATTTGGACTCACACTGGATTTCATGATCCAATACCCCAAAAAATTAGAAATAAACAATAATGAGAACAGTCTCTGAGACAAGCTGGTGAGACAACCCCACAGAAAATCGCTATATAAAAATCAATTCTTCAAGTAAGAAGCGCTCAGCCGCTCAGCACCTCCCTGATTACACAGTGAGAGGAGTTGTGAGCTACCCGGCGTCACTCCCGGGTACTTAATATAGTGCGGTGACGTCACAGAATCCCGGCGGTCTCTGATTGGCTTCACCTCTGCAACATGTCATGCAGGCAATGCCTTCTTCCACCCATAGTGCTTTGCCCTCAAGGTAGCGCCATGTGCTCGCAGTGCCATTTTTATCAATCAAAAGCACACTTCGTCACAATATACCTAAGTCCCCCAAAGTTCGACTCATTCCTAACCGAAGTTTCCAGCAATTCAAACGAATTCACATCGTTAGAATCATTCGCCCATCTCTAATTGTAACCTCTAAATTAGGGAAGACTATATTTGCCTTTTAGAGCAAAAAAAGTTATTAGGTTTTGCCCATGGAAACGTTCCATCAGCCAAATTGCTATAATTTTAAGTTTGTCGCCTTTTTTGCTGGCTGGTGTTTTGGGCCCAAAAAGGGCCTGGTGAGATACTTTTTAGACTTTATCTGCATTTCAATTATAACTGTGCACTTTAATTTATTATTCTTTACAAAATGGAATACATAAAAGCAATTTGCTATCTTTACTTTTTCCATTTGTGTGCATTTAGTATAAATTTTTATAGCATTACTTACGATAGAGTCATAAATGAGTCTTTCATTTTTATTCTATAAAATTAACTTGTTTGAACAAAAGTACATTTAATCTATTTTTTTTTTTTTGGGTTTCGGTTTTATTTGTTTTATTCATAATCTTATTTTATTATATTTATCTATGTTCTTATAAATCCTTGTCCCACTCTGGCATGACTAAAAATTATTACATGTAAAGGCACTATACAAGACATACATCCCTCCAAAGATGTACATGTCCGTCATGAGCTATCCATTGTGGTTTGAAGCAAGAATGCCACAAAACAGACTAAAATTCAATTAATAATAATCTATAAATTAAAGAGGGAAATGTAAATATTATGATAACACAGCATGTGCCCCTCAATGAACATTACTATACATTAATAACGGGGTGTACATCACTGCAGATAATTTGCATCCCCTACACACATTACACTGCACACACTGCACACACACACCACCACTCACCCCATAATAGGCAAAGTCTTATAATAGTGGTGGTTGTTGCAAGTTTCGCATTGTACTGTGGCAGAATTTGACCACCTCACTATCTAAAACAGGAATGGACACAAGACACATAGAAGTACCGTCTGGTGCAAAATTAGTAAATAGTAGTTCATAGCCCTCTCCCGGAATTACAGTATATACTCGATTATAAGCCGACCAAGAATAAGGTACGCAACTTTTGCCAAAATAAACTGGTGGAAGACTAACTGACTTCGGTGCCTAGGGAGTGAAATACAGCGTGACTGGTGATTGTCAAAATAAAAATTGATACAAAAATACATAGGCAGGTATATGCCAGGGTTTAAGTCCCCAATCAGGCATGTAAAATGTCCCCCACAGGCAGGACTGCCAGTTTAAATGTCCACCATAGAAGTTTATATGGCAGTAATATGTCCCCCATAATAACGCAGAATAATAGTCAGGTTAATTAGGTCATGTATACGCAGGTATATGTCTCCATAGGCCAGTTATAGGCAGGTGACTAAAGTCCCCATAGGCAGGTTATATAGTCAGTATAGTGCTCCATAGTGCAGGTTTATACCAGGTAAAATTCCCCATAGGCAGTAAAAACAGGCAGTTCACAGTACCTCCCATAGTCAAGATAATCGGCCTTTAAAAGACGCCCATAGTCACGTTATAGGCCGGAAATCCCCAACGTCAGAACCCATGCAAGACAACAGTCCCCAACATGCAGACCAGCAAAAGTATCTGTCACCATAGGCAGGATAATCGACATGTTAAAATACCCCAATGGCAGGTTTATAGGCAGGTAATAGGCATGACTAAGCAGAATAATAAGTCCCCAAGGCATTGTTATAGCAGGTAATGATGCCCCATAGGCAGGATATATCATGTATATAATTCGCTCATAGGCAGGAAATAGCAGGTAATAAGATCGCCATAAGCAGTTATAGTCAGGTACAAATCCCCGAAGCAGTGTTTTATAGGCAGAGGTATATGTCCTCCCCTAGCACATATATGCAGGTAATGTCCCCCATAGTCATGTATATGCCTGGAATAGGCATGTATATGCATTTAATATGACCCCATAGGCAGTAAAATAGGCAGGCATATGTCATCATATGCAGGTAATAGGGCATGGTATATCCAAACTATTCCCTATAGGCAGTATATTCACCATATGTCATGTTTAGGCAGGTAAATGTCTCATACCAGGTTATAGGCAGGTCAATATCCCCTCTAAAAAAACATAGCTGGATATAGGAGCAGTTTTGTTTTTTTAAATAAATAAATAACAAGTACTTAACCTTGCACGCTTGCTGCTCATGCCTTGACTCTTCAGGAACGACGGCAAGCATTGATGTATCAGGCCACGCAGGTCAGCGTGATGACATAGCAACCTGCCTGTGCTGGAAACTCCCGACGACCGCAAGTCTGGGGCCATCCGGGTCCATTGGAGCGGGGAGCGCTCGCTGATACATCAACAATAGCAGTCAACCCTTTAATTTAATTGTTTTTATGTTGTTTATAGCCCCCCCCCGGTTCTTTAGCGCAGTGCCATTAGTTCTCATCCCTAAAAAACCTCAAGTGTGTATCCCCACCCAACTCTAAATATAAAATGCCCGGATCCTGCTTCCTCTATATGCAGTTTTTCAAAAATTGTCTTTATGAACATTTCATGCCCCAGAATTTTTTTACATCCTGCACCTTTTTACAAATCTCCTTTCAGGCCTTCCTCACAGACATAAATCTTTAAATTTCCACATAATTGTTTTAAAATTTTTAAGAGCCCTATCTGTTTTATTTTTCGTTCATGGAGCTGTTAGGTTTTTTATTTGGGGACAAGTTGATGTTTTTATTGGGACCATTTTGGGGTACAAAAGAGATTTTGATGACATTTTACTCATTCCCCCTTTTTGTTAAAAAAAAGTTTTTTTCATTTTGGGGAAACAAGGTTTTAATGTTTGTTTTTGTTGCTTCTTTTATTATATTTCACACATTTTTTTAAACAGTGTTTAACTTTTTTGTTCCTCTAGGGACAACTATATGACTCCTTTTCATTATTTAATACATACCAATGTATTACCCGGCATAGTAAATTTTTTTATGCAAACCTAAGCCATTATTTGGTCCCCAGCTACCATAGTAACCATCGGCCCCCA
>JAODAL010057289.1:0-22770 GCA_025379985.1 Phyllomedusa bahiana
AGGGGATAATTTGAGATGATTATTGAGGAACTAGGGTACATCGGAACCCTCAGTTGCTACAAAATCAATATCTCGAAAAGCCAACTACTTTTCTTAGGACATTATAGGGCTGAAGCGAGCTTTTGAGATAAACTCCGCTGGGGGGTCCCAAAAATTTAACCTTCTAGAATTTGATGGGGAAAAGAAGCATCCTCTGTCTATCAATCAAATTATAGTCCATTGATTGATAAAATCATTGGAGAATTGGGGAGATTGGGAAAGAAGCAATTGTCACTGTTTGGCAGAGCACACTTAATTAAAATGATTAGTTTTGCGCGTTTGCTGTACCCTTTGCAAAACCTGCCACTATTGCTAAAGCACAAAGACACCAATAGACTACAATCAGCGTTTGTAGCCTTCTTATGGAACAAAAAATGACCTAGTATAGCCTACAAAATACTTTCCCTCAAAAAACCGAGGGGCTGTTGAACCCCGGGGATTTTTAGGTTAAAAAACCGGTTCCTTTGGTGTGGCATGTGAAAGACTGGATAAATGGGAGCAAATACTTTTCCAAGCTGAGTTTGGAATAACAGTTGGCTAGCCTGTGGAAATTGACAGCTCTTTTAAATATGGCCTTCAAGGATCTCCCCTTTTCCGTTAAACGAAAGGTATTTTCTAAAGACCCCATAGCTACATGGAAAATTATTAGGAAATTATATACGCTGCCCTTGCATCTCTCAAAATATGCTTTGCTGTGGGATTTACCCTCTTTAATAGGGAGAAAAACGGTTCTTCCGGAGGAGACAAAAAACATCCTCCCGATAAGGGATTTATTCCATGAGACAGAAAATAGATTTATGAACTGGCAAGAGTTTAAAGAGAAATTCGCCCTTGGGGAGAGATCGATTTTTCATTTTGGGCAGTGTATGTCTTTTTGTAGGAAACATATAAAAATCTGTCAGCGGCAGAGACTCCGGGACAATTTGACACTTAGGGTGCGTTCAACGGAAGGGGGACAAATTCCGTCCAAAAAACCGGAAAAAAAAAATGTGCTTGTAGAATTTTTCGGGCGGCCCGCGGGGGGAAAAACCCGGCAGTGGGGACTGCTGCACAGGTTTTCCATAGAGCCCCCGTTCTGTCTTTTTCAGCCGTTTTTTTAGACGGTTGAAAAACCGCAAACCGTCTGAGAAAGCCGGGCCCGAAAAAACCTGCAGTGGGGACTGCCTTATGGGAAAACCCTTTGGGACTCAGGGCCCGGGAAAAGGATTTTTGGGCCCCTGGGCAATTTGGCCCAAATGGCCCCCCCCCCCCCCCTCACCCCCCAAAAATCCCCCCACACTTTTCCCTTCCCCCCCTGCCCCGGGCTGTCACTAATTTTCTTCTATTCCACAAGCCCCAGCCCCATTCCTCGCAGTACTCCCAAAATGACAAATTAGCTTTTTAAAAATCGCTCCCCCCGTATGACAGTGAAATACATTAAAAATAACAATCCCAAAAATTAATCCATATACATGGAAAAAAATCTACCAGACAATGATTTTACTAAAAAACCCCAAAATAACCAAGCCCAAAACTATTACTAAAAGCCAAATAACCCTCCCAAAAACCCGACCGAACGCAACCCCCACATGTGTATCAGTGTCCAGGCTTGATTACATATACCACCCCCATACAGTGCCCCCCAATATAGGGGTAGATACTAGTTGTATGTAGTCGCTCTGCAGAAATAAAAGTGTTTACAGCATTACATTTGTGACTCACTGGGACTTATTTCTGTAGGCGTTCCCCTTTTCCCTTTTTTTTCCATCCGGTTCACCCTTCTCGGATTTCTCCCGGCCCGACTCGCCCCTAGGATTTGGACAAAAATATCTTAAAATCTCACTTTTTCCGAAACTCCTTACTTAAGGTATATTTCCCCTCGTTGGAAGGTATATGATATGCCCTCTCAGTCGGGCGGTATATGTTATTGTCTCCTTAAACAGGTAGGTATATAAATATGGGGGCACTCAGACAGGTTTATAGATATGGGTCACTCTCGGGGCAGGTATATAGCTAGGGTAACTCAAGGTGGTATAAAAAAACCCAGGCAGGTTATAGATATGGGTCCTCACCCCCCAAACATCAGACTTCCCCCCTCTCCCGGCTTCAAACTTTACCTGAAAACCTACCTTTTCAGGTTCCCTATAACCAAAATTAACGGTTGCACTGCTCCGCCCCACAAAATGTCTGCCCCTCCCTTTTGCCTTACCCCTTCCTGTAGATTGTAAGCCCCCGCGGGGAGGGACCTCTTTCCCTCGTACCCCTTTTAGTCAATTTTTGTCACTTTTTAATTGTTTGACCAATTTTTCTTATGTCCCCGAAATGTACGGCCCGGAATCAAAGGGGCTCCAAAAATAAATGAAATAATAAAAAAATAGTATAGGGGGCCCGGCAGGTTTTATTGCGGGACAAGGAGGTATATGGGGCCAGGAGGCGTATAGGGGCCGGGAGGCATATAGGTGCTCAGGCAGGCGTTTGGGGCCACAGGCGGCATAGGGGGCCCCAGGCGGCGTATGGGGGCCCAGGGGGCATATAGGGGCCCCAAAGGGAGGGTAACCGGGGGGGACAGGCAGGGGTATGGGGGTCCCAGGCAGGGGTTGTAGGGGGCCACGGCAGGCGTTTATGGGGCCCAGGCAGGCTATAGGGGCCCCAGGCAGGGATTGGGGGCTCAGGCAGGGGTTTTAGGGGTCGGCAGGCTATAGGGGTCAGGCAGGCTATGGGGGCCAAGGCAGGCATTGGGGGCCCAGCAGGCTATTGGGGCCCCAAAGGAGGCGTTTTTGGGGGCCCACACAGATTTTGGGGCCACAGGCAGGCGTTTTTGGGCCCCGGCGGCTTATAGGGGCCCCAGGCAGGCATTATAGGGGGCCCCAGGCAGTTATAGGGGGGCCCCAGGGAGGGATTATGGGGCCACGGCTATATAGTGAGAAAAGGCAGTATTAGGGGCCCTGGCAGGATTATCCCCCCAGGCGTATATAGGGGGGCCACAGGCAGGCATTAATGGGCCACAGGCAGTATAAGGGCCCGGGAAATATATAGGGGGGGGGGCCCAAAAGGGAGGTTATGGGCCAAGGCAGGGTTTTGGGGGCACACAGGGAGGCATTATATGGGCCACAGGGAGATTAGGGGGCACAAGGCAGGCTTTAAGGGGCCCAGGCGAATATGGGGGCCCCGACAATATATAGGGGGGGACACAGGCAGGGCCTTATATGGGCCCCAAAGGAGTTTAGGGGGGACACAGGCAGGCATTATAGGGGGCCCCGGCAGAAATAAGAGGGACACGGGAGGCTTTTTTTTGGGCCACAGGCAGTATATAGGGGCCCAGGCAATTTATGAGGCCCCCAGGCAGGCATTATAGGGGCCCCAGGCTATATGGGGGGGCACAAATGGGCAGGCTTATGGGGGCCCAGGCAGTTATAGGGGACAGGGGGTTATAGGGGGGCCACAGGGAGTGTATGGGGGGCCCCTGGCAGGCATTTAGGGACCCGGCAGTTATAGGGGCCACAGGCGTATTAGGGGGGGACCCAAAGGGAGGCTTATAGGGGCACACAGTATATAGGGGGGTCGACGGTTTAGGGGAAAAGGGGCATTATAGGGAGCAACAGGCAGGGGATTATGGGGCCCGGCAGTATATAGGGGGCCACAGGCGGATTATAGGGGCCACGCAGTTTGGGGGCCAAGGCGGCATTTAGGGGCCACAGGCATATTAGGGGGCCCCAGGGGCACTTAAAAATAAACAACATTTTACTTTCCTGTTCCCCGGGGATGGCCGTCTTTAGGGCCACGCCCTCCAGTGCGGGCGGTTCCCGCAGCTCCTCGGGCGACGGCCTGTGGCGCTGTGCGCCAAGGGGGCCCAGCATTGCGAGACATCATTCATCCCGGGGGCCGCGGCGGGCCCTAGCGCTATGAGGACCCGGCGGCCCCGCTGTGTGGCCCCGCGGCTTCCGGGGGATCCACGTCCTCCGGTGAGGGGGCCCCGACACTGTTCGGAGCGGGGAGTGCTCGCTCTCTGCCCCGCAGAGCGGTCGAAGAGGGGGGCGGCGCTTCGGGCCCCAGGGCGGGCCCGGAGCCCGGCGATTTCGGGCCCTGCCTGCGCCCCTTAGAGTAGGCAAGGTAGGCCCCTGGGGGGTCGCCTACCTTTGGCCTCCCCTGTCCCGCCTCGGGGTTGGACTCCTTGTCTTCTAATTACAAACAACTTTGTGACCGACAATTGGCCTCAATTAAGGAAATATGCTTTGGTTCATGGGAAAGGGAACTGGAGAATCTGGAGGTAAAACAGAACATTCGAATGGTTTAAGGAAATTGAGGGTATGTAAATTTAATCTTGGTGGGGGATGGTTTTTTCCTTTTGTATAAGGCCAGTATGCTTTGTTTCTCCCATACACAAACTCCCCGGAAAGTTTCCTGAAGGAATGTCCCAAATTTAAACAAAAAAAAGAAGATTTATTATACGGTGTCTGGAAGTGCCCAAAGTTAAAGGAATATTGGGCAATGATTCTGCAGGGTATAAAGGAGTTCTGGAGCACCGAGGTGCGGAGTGACCCCTTGAGCAGCATCTTCCACTATATTCCACTACCAGGTGTTGGAAAGGGAGAAGATAAAGACTTGGTGAATTATAAATGGGTAGCGACAACAAAATTTATTCTGCATCACTGGTTGAAAGAAAGCATACCTACGGTAGGAGAGATGGAGGCCATGATTAGGAGAATACTAACGATAGGAAGGATAGATGCAGAAAATAATAAGACCATAATGACGGAAAAATTATTTCAGAAATGGAAGAAGTTCATTATCAAAACCTTTATGGAGGAGGACATCAGGACATTAATGACTAATTTTCGACATCCCGAATACTATTATCGTGAAAAATTATCTGTTACCCTTTGGGGAGGCTGAATAAAGGCACATAATGAAGTGAGGCTCTTGTAGGTATGAACCAGAGATTCAGGTAGGCTCTTTTTTTTTTAGGGGAAGGGATCTCCTGTGAAGTGACCAACTGTGGGGCAGTGAAGAATTATACTACAATACTTCAGCGACCATTTTCTCAGAGTTTTGAATTACATGTTGTTTTTGCGTTATTATTTGAGAGTTCGAAGAGGGGAAAAAACATTGGATCTCGTCACTAACTTTTAGAATACATGTTTTTCATTCTTAGATATTAGACGAAAAAGAGAGTTTAAATTACTTCAAGTTTTCTCTAGAGGGGACATTTTAAAAAAGGTTTTTAAAATATTTGGGGCTCCTTTTTTAATTTAAAGAAATCAAGAAGAATGTTTGGAGAGACATGTATTACGTTAAAAGATAAATGTTTAATCTGTTTTAATTTTGATATGTCACAATGATGCAATGTTTACTGTACCATCATCCTTCTCAATAAAAATCTTTGTTAAAAAAAAAGGGAGTCCTCTCAAAATAGGCAAGGGTGCACATATATAGGACATTTATGGCGTATCTTGTGGATATGCTGTTAACGTCTGAGATTGGAATAACCTCCTTAAGTAGTGACTTAAATAGTTATAACAAAATTACACACAGTTTTAAGTGTACCCTAAAACACATCTTTTTAGAAAGGTTATAAATTTCCCAAAACATCTCCCCTTTTTTAAACCCCTCTTTTGTTTACAGCATCTCCTACCCTCCTTGCATCGCACATCATATCTGAAAGATATGTGGACCATTGTTAAAATCAAATAGTTTTTCTTTCTTTTGTGTCATCCCTATTTCCTTATTGCTTGTAAGCTTGTGCATGCAGGTCCTCACACCTCCTTTATAAATTGTTAATCAGTTTGTCAGTCAGTTATGTGTTATTGTATCTGTTTATGAATAATTTTTATTGTAAAATAGTGTGGAATATGTAAAGACTGTTTATAATATTATTAAATACAAAACCTTTAAACTCAACTATATTAAAACTCAATTAATTGTTTTAATGATCTTACCTTCCCCATTCCTGGAAACATTTTAAAGGCAAAGTTCAGTGATGTGCAATAGCATGGGAAATCCTTTAAATACACCCTCCAGTGCTGATGTAAGCATTTAAAATAGGTGACGCAAATCATTTGTAAGTAGTAGTGTGGATGCATAGGTTTTAAATAATAGCCTTGTAAAACTATTGTATTTACATACTTCTTTATGCTTGCTTTAAGCACAATGAGAACAAGGGTGACACGTAAGCATTTCATTTTACCAGCCATTCATGCAGAAACCCAGATAATCCCAAAAGGTTCACCAGCTCTCACACCTCTATATAATACTCACAATACTATGATAATCTTAAAAATGTATACTAAAAAGTAAAAATTATTTTGTCATTTTCTGCAAGTTAGCCACAGAGAAATAAAAATTTAATAACATATTATTATTTTTATTATTATATTATTATTATTATTATTATTATATTATTATTATATAAAACAAGGTGAGACTAATTGCTTAAGAACCAGTAACAAAAATCCCAACAGAAATCAGAATTGTATTTTTTTTTCTGCTTTCAGTGATTATGGGTGATGATTTTAAACTTTTTACATATACAATCCTCTTAAGTACCTTAGGAAAAATGACAGGTGTACTATTTTTGGCTGCTCGTCGCATCAGTTGAGCGGGAGAAAGGTGAGTTTATTTTTTTATTTTTTATGAGTAATGGGGCTCTAACTACATATAGTCTACATAACTGTGGCCCTAACTGCTTACAGTCTACCTAACTGGGGCACAAACTACCTACATCCTACCTGACTGGGGCCCAACTACCTACAGACTTCCTAAAAGGGGCCCTAACTACCTACAGCCTAAATGAGCCCCACCCACCAGCTACCTACAGCCTACCTAACTGGGGCTCTAACTACCTACAGTCTACCTAACTGGGGCCCTAACTACCTACAGCCTTCCTAAATGGGGCCCTAACTACCTACAGTCTACCTAACTAGGGCAATAACTACCTACAGCCTACCAAAATGGGGCCTTTACTAACTACAGCCTAAATGAGCCCCACCCACCAGCTACCTACAGTCTACCTAACTGGGGCCCTAACTACCTACAGCCTACCTAAATGGGGCCCTAACTACCTACAGTCTACCTAACTAGGGCAATAACTACCTACAGACTTCCTAAATGGGGCCTTTACTACCTACAGCCTAAATGAGCCCTACCCACCAGCTACCTACAGCCCAACTAACTGGGGCCCACCACCTACCTACAGCGTAACTAATTATGGCCCACCATCACATACCTACAACCTACCTAACTGGGGCCCACTAACACCTACCTACAGCCTACCTAACTGGGGCCCCCCATCACCTACCTATATAGGGACCACCTACATACATTGGTCCCCCCTCTCACCTAACAACAGTCTACCCATCTGGAGCCCACGCACCTAACTGGGGCCCACCTACAACCTACTTAACTGGGACCCACTAACCTACCTACATGGGGCCTACTTATCTACCTGGGAGTTATATACCTACCCACCTGTAGCCCACCTATCTACCTACTTGGACCTTACTTATCTACCTAATTTGGGTCTACTCACCAACCGTCCTGAGGCCGGTCTATCTACCTAAATAGCTCCTACCTAACTACCTAGGGCCTTGGCCATTTACCTACCTACTTAACGCCTTGCCTGCTTACCTGGTAATTTGATTATGAGGAGCACAATGTCCAGGGGGTTAGTCCTCTTCCCCCTCCCTACCCTCTAGGAGACTGTGCATCTAATCTAATCTGTACGTGCTCTCCCATCCCTGGCAAGTTTGTACAGAGGTGAGAATAGGTAAAGAGGTGCTGTAAATGTTATTCTATGATATTCTGCCGAGATTTGTGATGTCCAGGAGAAGTCAACATGGTGGTGTGGACTGTATTGTGATTTGACGGGAAAAAGAACGACTCATGAGAGAAGAGAACGACTCATCAAATAAGACATATCCTGTGAGTCCCTGGATGTCTGGGGCTATTTTGCTTCTATATTGGATCAGTGTTGGAATCATTGGCAAGTGAGCTGAACTGGTGTTTGACCACTACGTGGTCTCTAGGTCTCTAAATGGCGGTATTGTAGGTTATACCTGAGCTGATGTCTGACCACTCTGTGGTATCTATACGGTGGTATTATAGGTAGTGATGAGCAATCAGTAAAAAAATCTAGATCAATTGGATTACAGAATTTGAAGAAAATCGTGCAGATTTTCGAACTCGATTTTGGTCAATCACTGAGCCCCATTAAAGTCAAAGGGAGAGAATTATCAGGTTAATCTTTAGACCAAAACAGGTGAGGAGAAGCTGGAATTACCATGCACAAAAGTGCATAGGTGGTACATCTTACTGAAGACAATTTGGCTCTAAGGGTATGTTTATACGGCTTAATTGCGGGGTGTACTGTACGCCCCGCAATTATGCCGGGTGTTCGCGGAGTCGCGCTGATCGGCACGTATTCCTGCGATGCGGGGGGGTGGAGGCGGTAGCCCGCCGCCCACAAAGACATGCACTACTCAAGGCACGAAAGTGTCGCGAATAAGTGACATGTCATTTATCTCCCCGGGCATACAATACGATCGTATTTTAAAGCCCGGGAGAGGAAAGGGGTAATCTATAGTTCTCTATGAGAAAATGTGGATTAAACCCTTTGTTGGGTTACCGTTCTAAAAATTTGCATGAAGAAATTTTCTATTTTAAACAAGATTTTTCCCGAAAAGGACAATTTACTATCGCTGTCTTTTACCGCAGCATGACCCCAAAAAAACACCAAACAGGGTCCTTATAAAACGGGAGAATAAAAAAACCCGCAAGAAGAAATTTAAATTTTCAAACAAGATTTTTTTCAAACTGCTGCTGCTACGGCAACTTTCCCTTCCCATTTCGGGCAAGCCTCTGATGTTGTTCCCCCGTGACATTTAGAACTGAAGAAAGACGCAAAACAGTAGCTCTAGGATGAGTGTTGTGCCCCAAATACGTTATCGATTCATTCGATAACGGGGGAAATTAACATTACGATAAACCATAGTCTATAACAATTATCGCCGGGACCATTTAAAATCCCATTTGGGGGAGGAAAAACACCTTCATTCTTAAAACCCAAACAGGGAGGGGGAAGCCGGAAATAACTCCACAACCTAAACTGGGTACTGCTAAAATCTTGATAAGGGCAATTAGGCAACAAGAAAACAGAGAAAAAAAATCACAGACTAAATTTAAAATATCCCAGTCTTTTACCAAAGAGTGACCCTTAAAAACCCGCATGACCCACAAATTAAAAAAATGCCAGAAGGGAGTATTATTTTAACCATCATTTACCCTTTAAATGGACATTACTTTTCCCTGTCCCCGGAACGCAGCCCTGACCCCCTTTAAACCCGTCCCGACCCACAAATTAAAAAGTGCCGGAAAAGGGAGTCCCTTTTAACAAAACCCTTTTATTGAATTGGAATTGACTATACCTGGTCCTTTACCCCCAGCATGACCCCTCAAACCCCCCTGAAAACCCCCAGATTAAAAAAATGCCGGAAAAAGGGACTTTCAACCCCCCAATTTAGTTGAACTGGACCCAAAAACTTTTCCCTGTCCTGGAACGGGAGCTGACCCTTAAAAACTGCAATGACCCACAATTTTAAAAAATGCCAAAAAAGGATTTTTTTGAACCACCATTTTTTGTTGAACTGGACATTGACTATGCCTGTCTTGGACCGCAGAGCAACCCTCAAAAACCCGCATGACACACAGATTAAAAAAAAATGGGCCCGGGAAAAAAGAGCAAATTTGAACCCCCATTTTATTTGAACGGGCATTGACTATACCTGTCCTGGAACCCCAGTATGAAACCCTTAAAACCCCCCTTGACCCCCCAGAAAAAAAAAAAGGCCGAAAAAAGGGTCTTTGAAACGGGCCCTTTTTTTGGGTTTAACGGGCATTGACAAAACCTTGGGCCCGGGCCACAGCATGACTCCCAAACCTTTTTTGGGCCCACAGATTAAAAATGCCGGGGAAAAAAAGTAGTCCCTTTTTTGCAAATATTTTAGTGAAATGGAAATTACCCATCCCATATCCCTTTTAAAGCACAGACCCCCAAAAACCCCCCAGGGGCCCCTTTTGGTCCATCAGCAGAAAAAATTTTGCAATAAAAATAAACTATATTAAAAAAAACCATTTTCCCCAAAACTCTGCGGGTAGAGGTACTTTTCCATTCCCTTGTGACATGGTTTCCCCCAGACATTAAAAATGTGAAGCAAACGAAACCCGATGGCACCAGTAGGCAACGAGGCCTGTCTGAAATTCCGAAACAATTATTTTTCTGCAAGTTTGGGTTTAAAAAAAACTTAAAAACAAGGGCGGGTGAGGCCCTTTAAACAAAAAGGGAACGACCAGGTTTCAGCGGGAGGGTTTTACTTAACCCCTTTTTGGGGAAGAACCCACCCGTCCCCCGGCCCCTTTTTCTATTTTAAAACGCAGGGGGGTTTACTTTTTCCAAATCCAAGAACAGTGGGTCGGGGAAAAACCCCAAGCGGTGTCCCTACCCCTTCAGGCCCGGGATGGTTTAAAGGGGTGCGGAAGGCGGGAAATGTGAACCCAAACCTCCAGCCTTCCCCCCATTTCACACATCCCAAGGGCCTTGGGTAGCGCTCTGGAAAAATTTTCCCTTTACGAAGCACTTGCCCCTTTCCCCTTTTAAAAAAGCGGACCAAGAAGGGTTCCTAAAAACTGGTGGGGTTAGGTTGTTTCGGGGCCCCCTCCCAGTTTCTTGGCAAAACTTTTTTTAATTTTAAACGGGGATTTAAAAACCGTTTTGGGGGCCCCCTTTTCCCAACAACCCTTCCCCTTTAAAACCTTAAAAGGTTAAAAAAAAAACCCACCAACCCCCTTTTTCAATTGGGGAATAAATTTTTATCCGGGTAAATTTTGGGGGACCTGCCCTTTTTTTAAAGTAGTTTTAATTTGGGGAAAAACCATTTTTAAAAATAAGGGAAAAATCCCCCCAATTACTTTTTTTTTAAATTTTAAAAAACTTTTTCTCAACAAGGGTTAAAATTTATTTAAAACTTCAAAAAACCAAGTTGAAAATTTTTTAAAAAGGGCCTTTAAAACCAAATATGCCTGTTTTTGAAAACATTTTAAAAAGCCCCAAAAAAGGGGTTTCAAAACACACCCTTTAGGGGATTTGGGAAAAATTGGGATGAACCAAATTTTTGGTTAATTTTAAAACATTTTTTAAAAGTAAACCCTTTTTAAAATTTTTCCCTTTCCACAACAGCATTGGAAAAAAAAAAAATATAAAAAATTACTTTTAAAAAAATTGGGTTAAAAAATTGTGAGGGAGAAATTACCAAAATTAGGGGAAAATTTTTTTTAAAAGGGGGGAAATTTTTTTATTTATTTTTGCCTTTTTTATTAAGAAAGGGGGGGGTTTAAAAATTTTAAAGTGGGAAAAATTTTTTAAAAAGGGTGAGTAAAATGTAAAGTTTTTTTATGGGGGAAACCTTTTTTGGTTTGGTGGTTTTTTATGGGTTGCTAAGGAAAAATCAAAATTGGGGGTTTTTTGGGGAAAAAGGGTTTAAAAATTGAAGGGGGAAAAATTTATTTTTTTTTTTTTTTTAAATTTTTTTTTAAAAAGGAACCCAAATTTGTTTGAAAAAGGGAAAGTGAGTAGGGAAAAGGCCCAAATAATCGGTGACCTCGGGCAAAAATTGGGGGCCAAAAAACTCATCAGAAAATCCACGCCTGATTTACCCTTGGGAAGAAAGTCAAAGATCCCCCAATTTTTTCATGGAAAGCCGGAAAAGGTTTTGGCCCGTAATGGCTCCTCCAACTGTGCGAAGGGCCGCTCAGGGTAAAAGAAACCCGGGTGCTGGGTAGGGACAACACCCTCCAAAGGCGGGCAGCGAGCCCCGGGGAATTCACCATTTTTGGGTACCCAAAGTCGATTGGGTTTCCCGGGAAAAATCCAAAAAACATCGGTTTTTGAGACGCCCGATGCCGGGGACCAAGAATTTTTTTAAAAACCGGGCCTTGGGGTTGTATGTGGGGCCCTGCAATTTCATGCGTTTTTTGAGGGTTGGGTAAAAAAAAAAAAAAAAAAGCCAAAAAGGGGCACCCCAAAGGCTTTTGGGCCCCAATGCTTGCTGCCCGGCCCGCGTGGCTACTTAACACTCTACGGTGTCAAGTTTTCCCTTGACGTTTTTCCGGTCTTACATTTGGAAAAAACCCGTAAGCAGACACAAAAATTTGTCTCCATTTTCCAACACACGCTCTCCAAATTTCCCCTGCATTTTACTCTCTTTTTTGGGTGGGAAAGGGGGAAAGCGCGGGTTATTGCTTTATCCCCCGGGGGGTTTCAAGGAGGGTGGCCACCCAGTAACTGTTGTTAAACCCGAGTTCCGCCCTCTATTCCGAATCGTTTTCCTTTCCCCTCCTCCCCCACTTTTGGGGGGGGGACCTGCTTTTTTCAGAGTTAAAGATCTTTCCAGAACAAGGACACCCAATAAATTCATGCTGCCCAGGGCTTTGGGTCCGCATTTGCCCTTTTTTGGGTTTTTTCCTTTAAAAATTTGGGCAAAAATGGGCAAGCTCTTTCACCTACCCCACTCTCGGTGGCTCAACCCCCCGAGGTCCGCCCCAAATGCTTGCCCCTTTTCCCATGTGCACTTGGGTACTGCGTAATGGCATTCCCGCTGCTGCCAAAAACGCTTGAACATGTGGATGAGGGAATTTCCAGCGTTTGCCTTGTCAACAATGAACGATTGATGGAGATTGCCGAGCTGCCCGCTGAAACCCGCACCCCACCCGGGAACAAAGGGGGGTGCAACGGGGGGAAGTTTAAAACCAAAACCCGAGGCTTCCTCAGCAGGGAGTCCCAGACCCGGGTAGGGCCCCTTTGAAATTTCTGGACGACGAAAGGGGTTCATGACGTTTTTCCAGGCAAGGGATTGCTCCCCAAACCTACCCCATCTTAAAGGGCGGGCCGGAGAAAATTTTGGGCCGTAATCCCCCACACCCCCCCTTTCCTGGGCCCCAAGTTCTTTCACCCAACCCCGCTCGTTCTCGTTGTGAAGACCTTTCCCCAGCCCTGACCTGGTGTTTTTTGGGTTTCCCCCGACAGATTAATTTCAAAAACGGCTTTATTTTTCTTTGGGCCCCGTAAGGGGGACCAGTGGGCTTTGGGGAAAGAAAATCCCACCATCCCTGTGGGGTTTTTAAGAAACTTTCGCCAATCTGAAGCCCCCCGCACCACCAGAGACATCCACCCAGTTCACCCCAGTGAGCGTCACAAAAGATATAGCACCTTGGGTGTGCTTACTTTTCCATGTAAAACGGTGGGGCAGATGGACTTTGGGCCCGGGCACAGATGCAACCACCAAAGCTTAGATTTTAGATTAAAAACGTAGCTTTGGGCCCGGGGAGGGAAAAGCTTTTTGGAAAAAAAAAAGGGCCTGCTCAGCATCTCATATTGGGGGAGGCAGGGGGCCCTGGGCGTGGCGGAAAAACCCCCTGTGTCCACCCCGGGGAAAAAGGGAACCCTTTCAAAACCAAAAAACCTTTCAATTCCCACATTTCAGGCTTTTTGGGGTTTGGGATGGTTTTTTGGGGTTTTAAAGGGGTTTCTTCTGCTCCCAGACCTGGGAAAACGAAGACGGCACAAAGGGGCCACTGTATGGCTCGGGTCAAACTGGTGGAAAGGGGAAGGGGTAGAATGGGGCCTGGGGCTAGTGGGGGGGTTTTTTCGGGGACGGGGAGGCGAAGCGGGGGTTGATCCTTTCTCATGACGCTGATAGACAAGCACGAGGAAAAGTTTGGCATGGCGGGGAAGAGGGGGTTTGACAGAGGGGGGTGACATGGTTGGAACCCGGATCGCTGTGGCCTTTTTTGCCAAGTGTTCCCGCCTTTTTAACTCATGCATTCGCTGCATGTGACAAGACGTTTTGGGTGGTGGTTAAACACCTAAGATTTTTCCCCCTACTACTGATTCGTTTACGCAAAGGGGGCATATGACATCGCTGGGTGAATCAGAGGCTTTGATCGAAAAAGGCCCAGGCTTGAGAGGTCCTGGCCCTTTAATCGACGGCGAAGTGAGGAGCGGTGTTCCGCCGATCGTGGCTGGCGGAATAACTCTGCGGACTTGTGCGACGATCCCCTCTCCCTTTTTGAGGCTGGACCCATACGACACTACCCCATCTTTCTTCCTCCTCGTCCAGTGAAAAAGCGCCCCGCAAGCAAATTCTGCTGAAAAGACCACGTTGGATCCGCAAGGGTCGTAAATCATCATCAATAAACTACACAGGTGACATCCTCGTCCTGACATTCAACATCCTGGACGCGGGCTACAACAAGGGGCACTGAAAGGGCGTTGCCGACCGCCCGGGATTTTTGCCAAATTGACTGGCTTCATTCTCCTCCTCTGATGGCATCAGCGATTGGGCATCAGAGCAGGCAAAATCATACTCTTTGGCCTCTTGATCTTTTGAAATGCCTTCTGACCACAACCGCGTTTTGTCATCAAAGAGGTCTTCAGAAAATGGATTATCCACAGTAAGTTACATGGTTTGACATTTGGGCTGCCTTCGCTTCATTTTGGACGATGCTGACGATGAATATGACGCCATTTTTTGGCCGTGACTGGGAGGACGAGGGGGTAAGACTGCTGGATGCAGGTTGCATTAACCACTGAAGAACAGATTGGCAACGCTGTTCGTTACTGAGATTCACAGGGTACCCACCCAGCGATGACAGGCCTGACGGTCCTGCAACCGACGATCCACTGGTTTGCGTTTTGTCTCCAGCACTGGAAGAAGTACCTTCTCTTGTACCTCTACCTCCATGTCCTAAACCACTCCTTGCTCACTTACCACCTGCAGTTCGCTTCATGTTTAGAAAGATAAAAATTTAAAAAGGTATGGAAGAGTTTTTGACAGTCTCTTATTGAAAGACGGCAAATCACAGCTATTCCTTAAATCCCTCTAATTTCCAACAGCCAACTAGATTAGAACAGAATTGTTTCTAACAAATATCTGGGGAAATGCGGTTTTGGTGGAAGAACCATAACACAAAATCAACAGTGTTCTTCCTTCAGTCCCTGAAATTGAAAATTGCCCAGTAGGACTAGCAATTGATAGTTTTCAACAAACTATTGTACAAATGCATGATTAGCGCCAAACTGAGACGCACTGAGTGAAATAGAAGTATTAAAAATTTATATGGATTAATATGGCAGCCTTCGCACCACTGACTACAGGCATAATTTACTATCAAATATGTATAACACAATATGCGTACAACTGGACTTTTTGCGCCAAACTGAGACGCACGGACTGCAATAAGAGTATTTAAATATTATATGGATTAATATGGCAGCCTTCGCACCACTGACTACAAGCGTAATTTACTAGGAAATATGTGTAACCAGTGGCGTAGCTAAAGGGGTCGCAGCGGTCGCAATTGCGACCGGGCCCCTGAGTCAGGGGGCCCACAGGACGCCCACACCACACTGCTGTGGTCGCGACTCGCACAGTCCTATACAGACCCGACCATCGCCTGCTGAAAGAAGCTGAAGCCGGAAGTCCATTCCGTGCACGGAGGAGGATGGTGTCTCTTCAGACATACACAGGAAGGGAGGGGGGAAGAGCGCTCTGTCTCATCCAGCGTCCCGGGCGGAACTCGAGCTCCCAGCCAGCATCCCTCACCCTTCTGCCTGGATAGTGACTGTGCCGACTGAAGCACAGTAAATGTAATCACAGTCACCAACAGTTTATATGTTATGTTATATAAAATATACATCTAAAGTGTATGCCTCATGTAACATGAGGCTGGTCTGTGTGGTAGCCATGCTGAGACTTGTAGTCCCACAGCAGCTACTGTAGGACTACAAGTACTAGAATACCACACTAGATATGCTGTAAATTGTGAATGCTATCTAGTGTGGTATACTGGTACTTGTAGTCCTACAGCAGCTGTAGGACTTCAAGTCCCAGCATGGCTGCCACACAGGCCAGCTCATGTAACATAAGGCATACACATTACAGCACACACTATATTATATATATATATATATCTATTATATATATAAAAATATATATATATATATAAATATATATATATATATATATATATATATATATATATATATATATATTATATATATAATATTAATATAATAATATATATTTGTAAGGCCGCAGCTGGGAAGGTCTGCGATGGAGTGTATATCCCAGCCAGGTTCTGGGCGTATGCCTGGAGAGAGAAAGATACATGCCATCAAGGTAAGAAGCCTTGGTGGAGTGAAAGGCCATTGTTAAATAGGTGTCGGCAGTACAGACTGTCGACATACATTTAAGTTGTCTGTTAGTACGGCTACCAGCCATTCCCGGGTCGGCCTTTCATTGGGAGTAAGCATAGAGCAGGGTGGGTGCTTACTCCAATGGCTCCACTCTGGGTTTTCCCGGTGGTATATAAGGCAGCAGTAACTGATTTCGGGCTGCACTCCATCACCTTCTGGCGGGAGACTTTCACACGGGGTGGAAGCCATGTCCCTAAAAACCGTCCCCCAAGGGCATGGGGGAACTACACCGTGATATAAGCGCTCAGCAGAATTTTGTTTTTTTTTTTTTTGTTTCTGTTCATGTATTCCCAAAAAAACTTTTTTTGTTCCGTGAAAAAACCACGAAGCAAGACCCGTTGAACCCAGATCTGCCTTTTCCCAAATCCTGAAGGACTTTAGTATCCCCAACTTGCAAGCTCACATATGGTAGGAAAGAAAAGGGGCATTCAAAGATACCTTCTCTTAAAGAACGGAAACAAACTTTCCCCAGTTATTTTTGGGATTAAAGCAGCAACTGTGCCAAAACAAGACACCAAAAATGACAGCTGGTGAAACAGTTGATTCAGGCAATACAAACCTCCAGCGATGGCGGCAACAGAAAAAGGCCCCAGGGGAACCCCGTACAGTCCAGGCAAAACCAATCGCTGTTGATTGGACCACCAGGGCCGTGAAAGAGCAGCAACAGGTAAACCGGGCTCTTCAGCAACACTCGGGCCCGACTGAAAACCGGGGCCACAGGGCATCCCCCCCTCAAGCGTGAAACACGTCCTGCGAAAGATACCCAACGTTATTTTGAAGCTCCCTCGGAACCTTCGAGGGGATCCCGAACAGGCATTTCCAAAGGGACCAAGGGGCTGACCCCGGCCCCCTTTTCAAACCCGGGAAAACCAAAAAAGGGCCTATTTGGGGGGGGGGGGGGGGGGGGGGGGGAGAGGCGGGGGGGAGGGCCGGGGGGGAGGGGGGAGGGGGGGGGGGGGGGAGGGGAAACCCCCAAAGGACACAACGGCTAAAAAGGGGAGATCTTTACCCACGGGGGTTACTCGGGGCGGTCCGGCCCAAAAGGGGAGTCTACACCTAATTTTCGATCCCAGCAAACCCAAAACCGCTTTCCCCCAAAATGAATAACCCTACCATCTCACCGGGGAAAAAAGGCTCAACCGGAATCCTTTTCACCTGCCAGGGATAAGATGGGTTGTTTGTTTCTTTTGACGTGCCTTCCCGGTAGGGACCCCACGTTTTGTTGGGGTACACGGATAGATAGATGGGAAACCCCCGGGGCCCCAGGGAGGATAGTGTACCCCTTTTGCGTAAAACACATTTTTTTACCATAAAAAAAAAGAGAACCGGGGGGGGGTTGGAGAAAATTGGGTGGCCCCAAGCACATGTCCGCCAGGTGTTGGACTAGCCCACCCCCAGTGCGGAGCACTTGGGGGTGGAAAAAAACCCGGAAGGGTAAGCGAACTTCACGGCCAGGGTTTTTATAGCAATTGAAGTTTTCTCCCATCTTGCCAAGTGCCAAATAAATCCCCCCTAGGCCTCATTTTCAGACCCCCTAATCCCCCTGCCAAAATAGAGGCCCCCCTTTGAAGGAGGGGCATGGACCTTTAGGCCGCCCCCCAAAGTGCCCGGGGACACAGCTATCTTATGGTCCTGACTTGCCACCCATAACCCCAGGCCTTCCCCCTTGGGAACACCTCCCCCAAAAGGGGATTCCCAAAGGAGTTTTTCCAAATGTTCACCCCCGGGTATCCTGAAGGAGAACGACAGACCAGGTACCCCCTTCATGCTAAGGGACCAAAGAACTTGCCGCCCCTAAATATTACCCTTTCCCCGTCCCCTCAAAAAATTTCATCCCCAGACCGATGGCCCCTGGTGGGGTTAAATAAGACCCTAAATCAATTTTAAAAAAGGGGGGTGGATAAGGAGGGGGAGACTGGCCGCCTACACCCTATCCATGTTCTCATACGGGGGTTCCGAAAACGTCCCAGGTTTCTCCCTTTACTCCTCTAGGAGAAATCCCCGGGAATTTTGGGATTTTGCCAAGGAACCTGGAGCGGGAAAAACCCCCTAAAAGCATGATTAAAAAATTTTGCCGGATGCAGATAGAATCGCAGCATCCCCCAAATTTTGGGGAGAACCTACAGCGGCCCAAAAACCCAGGAAGGGATATAACAGGTCCGCAAGGGCAAGTGTTCCGGCCCGGCGATCGGGGCTACTACTTGTCCCCAGGGCGAAAACAGGTTTTTGGCAAATGGAAAGGGGCCCCCATGAGACAAAGAGCGGTCATGAGGGCAACATAAGTGTTTTTCCAGCCGGTAAAGGAAACCTATCAAAACCTCAACCTAATTTAAGCCCAAAGGGCCCAAACTTTACGGGGGTAAAGAGCATAGGGGGGCCCCAAAAAGGGGAAATTGCCACCCCTGTAACTCCGAGTCCCTGTCAGAATCACAGCGGCAGGAAAATAGGGGAATTCCACAAAGGAACCGGGAGGGCTTTTCAGATCTACCAGGTCGCACAAGTCATTTAACATGACACATCCACAGAACCCGCCCAAAAGGTACTTAGGCCATATAGGGGCCCCCGAAGCCCGAGCAAGCAAATTGCGAGGGGGTTAAGAAAAGCTGGGGGCTTGGGGTCATAAAAAAACCCAAAGGGGTCGACCCCCTATGCTCATACCCAAACCCGATGGAGCTTACTTTCTGCAACGATTTCGTCACTAAACGAACTCTCAAAATTTGATGCCCACCCGATGCCCCGGGCATGAATTGGTTTGAGAGGTTAGGACCCCCCCAGGGACATAACTTTAACCTACCAAGGGTAATTTGGCAGGTCCCCCCAAAAGGGGGCCCGGGAAAAAAACGCCTTTTCCCCCCACCCAGAAGCCACTTTTTCTACTGGTCCTTCCCTTTGGTACATGGGGCTCCGGCCACATTCCAAGGGAAAGGGCTCTCCTACCCCGCCCATAAAAAATATCAGCAGCATATTTGGATGACGTGGGGATCTTAGCACGGGTTGGGGGTCCCACCTGACCAAGAGCAAGCTGTCTTAGATGCCATAAGGGAGAGGTCTGACCGCCAACCCCAACTTTGTGCCATTAAGGAGGCCCGCTATCCAGGGTTTCACTTGGGGGGGGATCATAACCCAAAGTGGACAAAATGGAGGGGAATTAAAATTTTTGGGCCCCAACCGATCTCCAAAAGCCGGGCCGGGCCTTCTTTGGTATCGCGGGGTACTATAGGGGTTCGACCCAACTTTTTCCCCCAAGCCCCCCACTTACGGACCTCACAAAAGGGAAAATCCACTTGGTCAAATGGGAACCCGGGGGCGAACAAGCCTCCAAAGGCAAAGGAGGTACCTGCAAGAGACCCTGCTCATGGCCCCCAAAATTTCAAAAGAAATTTATTGTTCAGGGAGACGCTTTTGAGGGAGGGTTAGGGCTGCCTACACAAATTTAGGGGGAAAAACCCGTATTTTAAAACCCCAAGAAGCTGCACGGGGGGAAAAACAGCCAAGGGAGAGAGAGGCCGGCCCTTAAGTGGGGCCCTCAGTCCTGCGTTCCTACTTGATGGAACCCTTTTAAACATCCCCCGACCATTCCCCTTAAAAGGGTTGGGGGACGATCAAAAAGGGAAAAACGCAAGGGGGACCCTGGTTTTTCCCGGGACAAAAGACTTTTGTTCTCTGTAGAACATCGCCCCGGGTCACAACAGGCCAACGCTGATGCATTGTCACGGGTACACAATTTTATGGCACAAAGTGCTCCCCCCCATATATATCTATATGTATGTATATATGTGTGTACATATGTGTGAGTATATATATATATATATATATATATATATATATGTATATGTGTATATATGTGTGTATATATGTGTCTCTGCATGTATATATGTGTGTATATATATCTATGTGTGTGTGCATGTATATATGTGTGTATATATATCTCTGTGTGTGTGTTTATGTATCTGTGCATGAAAATATATGTGTTTGTGTATATATATATCTGTGTGTGTGCTTGTATATATGTGTGTATATATGTGTGTGTGTATATATGTGTGTGTATATGTGTGTGTGTGTGTATATATATATATGTGTGTATATATAAGTATATATATATGTGTATATATATATATGTTTATATATATATATATAATATATATATAATAAAGCAAAATACTTCCCACATACGTAGATTACAGGAATAGAAACATCAAATAAATACCAACCAAAAAAAAATACTCCTTTAAAACATACCTTTTAATAGAACAAAAAATAAAAATTGTTGTGACATACAAAGACGGTGACACAGCACCCAACAGGATAAGGACAATACACCTGCACTGTCCCCTAAACTATACACCCTATGATACCTCACAAAAAAGGAGAACCCGCCCCGATAAGGGTGACCCCAAAGATAACTCCTAAACTGTCCCCTAAATAAACTACCGCCTACTGTGTACACTCCAACAGCGGAACCCAAAAATGGGAAAATATGGGGGCAGACAATATTGCATACAAAATGTGTAGTACCACAAAAGAACAGATATGTAAGAAAGCGCCAATATAAGTATAAGGCTCACAGAGTACCACAGAAAATAGGCATAAATTGCCCCTATTACCAAATGGTATAAACAATACCCTACAGAAACATGTAACAAGCAATAGCAATAAGTAGGGTATACAAGATGCCAGTACTTATCTGCGCCAATAGACCCGAAACGATAAGTTGGATCAATGAGATGACATATACAGGGCGCTGGTAAGGATGAAGCGCCACTTATACCCCAAACGCGTTTCGTCCCATTCCAGGGACTCCTCAGTGGGTAAGAAACAACATATCCATCTGAATATCCTAGAGCTTTATACTTATATTGGCGCTTTCTTACATATCTGTTCTTTTGTGGTACTACACATTTTGTATGCAATATTGTCTGCCCCCATATTTTCCCATTTTTGGGTTCCGCTGTTGGAGTGTACACAGTAGGCGGTAGTTTATTTAGGGGACAGTTTAGGAGTTATCCTTGGGGTCGCCCTTATCGGGACGGGTTCTCCTTTCTTGTGAGGTACCATAGGGTGTATAGTTTAGGGCACAGTGCAGGTGTATTGTCCTTATCCTGTTGGGTGCTGTGTCACCGTCTTTGTATGTCACAACAATTTTTATTTTTTGTTCTATTAAAAGGTATGTTTTAAAGGAGTAGTATTTTTTGGTTGGTATATATATATATATATATATATATATATATATATATATATATAATATATATATATATATATATATATACACTCACCGGCCACTTTATTAGGTACACCTGTCCAACTGCTCGTTAACACTTAACTTCTAATCAGCCAATCACATGGCGGCAAGTCAGTGCATTTAGGCATGTAGACATGGTCAAGACAATCTCCTGCAGTTCAAAACGAGCATCAGTATGGGGAAGAAAGGTGATTTGAGTGCCTTTGAACGTGGCATGAAGGGCTGGTCTGAGTATTTCAGAAACTGCTGATCTCCTGGGATTTTCACGCACAACCATCTCTAGGGTTTACAGAGAATGGTCCGAAAAAGAAAAAACATCCAGTGAGCGGCAGTCCTGTGGGCGGAAATGCCTTGTTGATGCAGAGGTCAAAGGTGAATGGGCAGACTGGTTCGAGCTGATAGATAGGCAACAGTGACTCAAATAGCCACCCGTTACAACCAAGGTAGGCAGAAGAGCATCTCTGAACGCACAGTACGGCGAACTTCGAGGCAGATGGGCTACAGCAGCAGAAGACCACACCGGGTGCCACTCCTTTCAGCTAAGAACAGGAAACTGAGGCTCCAATTTGCCCAAGCTCATCGAAATTGGATAGTAGAAGATTGGAAAAACGTTGCCTGGTCTGATGAGTCTCGATTTCTGCTGCGACATTCGGATGGTAGGGTCAGAATTTGGCGTCAACAACATGAAAGCATGGATCCTTCCTGCCTTGTATCAACGGTTTCAGGCTGGTGGTTGGTGGTGTCATGGTGTGGGAATATTTTTCTGGCACTATTTGGGCCCCTTGGTAACAATTGAGCATCGTTGCAACACCTTGTTGAATCTATGCCACGAAGAATTAAGGCAGTTCTGAAGGCAAAAGGGGGTCCAACCCGTTACTAGCATGGTGTACCGAATAAAGTGGCCGGTGAGTATATATATATATATATAATGTGTGTTTGTGTATATATGTGTGTGTATATATATATGTGGAAACAAATTGAAACAAAAAAAAATTGGGATCGGTCGGCGCCAATACGCTTGAAGAAACTTCAAGGTATTAAAACAGCTTTATTGCAGAAGCTCGGAATTCGATGCTTCTCCTTTAAAATGCAAATAACATAAAACCCAACGTTTGTGTTTCGCGCCTGGATCAGCGCTTCCTGAGGGGTACCTCATCAACATAATACACCACCTTTAATAGGGATTCAATTAACAATAGTTACCTATTTT